>JH720333.1:468662-506876 GCA_000231825.2 Tetrahymena elliotti 4EA
TAAAAAACTCAATTAAAATAAATAAAATCACACTTTTTATGAAATAATTCAATGATAAAATGATTTTATACTTTGGTGACAGAAACAATTGATAAAGTAATTTTACTTTAGTTTATAATATTGAAATTAAATTGTTAGTTTCCCTCAGCAGAGGTAGAGTTAAAAAAAATTCAGAATTAAATTCATATTTTTCTTAAATTTGAATGCATTTATTTGGTAAATTAAAAATTAAAATCCTTCTTTTTAGTAAATAAAGTTTTTCTATCTAAAATATTTTTATTTTATGTGACCTTAAGATAGTTTTGTGAATAATATTATATTAATTTAATATTGGTCTTGATAAAATGTTATTTTATTCTTTGTTTTTATTTTTTTATTGTTTTATTCTTTTTAATTTCTTAAAATGTTTTTTAATATTATAGTAATTTCTTCCACTTTCATTCATTCATTCAACTTTTTCTACCACTTTAACCAACTTATGTCAATAAGTTTCTCAAACTTTTAGCTTTCTTTTTTACTGCAAAAGAGCTTGAAATAGTTTTATAAATGAATTTTATTTCAAAAAGAATTAATAATAACTTTGAGAAAAATTTATTCAATCTATTGTTTAGGTGATTTTCAGATTTATCTTTAATTAAAGAGAGAATTCTGACAAAAGCATTAAAAAATAATTAGCAAACTATATATTGTTATCTTATTTCAAAATATAAAATAATAAACCTAAACAATTTTTGTTGATAATTTTTAAGTTAAATAAACTTCAGAAATTTGTCTCTAAATATAATAATTTTACTGAATATTTAACTTTTAATGTAAAATATTTTACATTTAATGTCTATCTTCATGAAAATCTTACCTTTGATGGATTTCTTATCTATAAATAGCTTGAGATATTTTTAAAGAGTTGTTTTTACTAAAAATAGAGGGGGATAATCTAAAATTTATATATAATTTTAAGTATTTTACTCACTCTATATATATTCAAGTAAACCACTAAAACATATTCTTTAAAGGCATAAAATTTTCAGATATTTTTGTAATTATTTATTTCTAAAAAATTTTCTAATTAAAAAAAAAATCATCATGGAAAAATAATCAAAGTTTAATACAATTTGTAGAAATATAACTGAATAAAATTTTTGCTAGTTTGGAAGCAATTGCAGGTACTTACATCCTGGAGATATAACAAGTAAGTTTTTAGGCTATTTTAATTTTTTCCTTAATCTAAGTTTACTGAATATTTTTTAATTTAACTTTTTGTTGAATAGCTAAAGTATTCATTGAGAAAGTTGATAAGAAGAGTAAGTCTAAGGGTTAAGTTACTAGTAAGAATTAATAAGATAATAGCAATAAATATAGTTCTGATAATATGCATTAACATCATAAAGAAAGATTTCATTAATCTCCAGAATGTGCTAAGAAGTAATATTCATCTGTATCTACTGATAATACTACTCCTAATTCATCTCAAAACAGTTCAACTCCAGCAACAACAACTACTTATAAACTAAATTCCATGAATGATGGTGACTCTCTTAATGACGCTCTTAGAAAAGAAAAAGGATGGAGAAATAAAATTAAATCTTAAGCTAAAAAAATAGTTTTTGAAACAATACCTGAATATGCATAGAGCGTTCTTAATCCTAAATAAAAAGATACTGATTTAGAAAAATAAGGTTAAAAGACTTAAGATATTTAATAAAATTAAAATGATGAAAATAATCTAAATGAAAGAGGAAAAGTAGTATGTGTTAATGAGAAAAACAATTAATAAAACTCAACTTAGTAAGGTGGTTGTGAAGCTAAACTGAGATAAGTAAATTATCAAAAGCAACTTGAGAGATAGCTAGAAGGTGAATTTATTAGTATAGAAAATATAAATTAAGATTTGACTTTGATAACAAGAGACAAATAAGTTATTTTATATGAATAACTTGTTCCTTTGATTGAAGAAGATATTGAACTTACAGAAAAGTTTTAAATTCATTCAATTATTAAATTAGCTCATTTAGATGATATTATCAAATTGTTTTATGATCCTTAAAGTTGTTAACTTTATATCTTGCAATTGAATTAGTCATAAAAAAAGATGAGATTTTATGTCATTGAGGAAGTTTTTTAGTATCTTACTCATTATAACAAGGACTTTAACTTGTTCTTTATCATTATCATAAATATTGATAAAGAAAATATTGGCTTTTTCCCTTTGCCTGAAAAGAAGGAATGTTAGTATCTTGAGCCAGTTCTGGTTAAGAATTATTGTGAATAGATACTTAATTTTTAGAAGACTGAGTAGACTCTGTATATAAATCTTTAAAAAGGAGTTATTATTGAAGAATTTTAACTTGTTAGTTAGGAAATTTTCTAAGAAATGAGATAATAAAATGGCGAAGCTAGAGAATTTAATGAAAATTCATAAGATATGATAATAGTAGAATAATTTATAACAAAATAAGCTTCATCTAAGAAAGGAAAGAAAAAAATGTTTTTGAGTGATAGCGAAAGTGACAACGAAAATGATCTAGAGGTTTCTAGGTTTTTGCATAATAAATCTAGCTAGAATCTTTTAAAATATTTATCTCAAAGCATAACTATTTAACAAATAAATTCTGATTAAAATAGTAAAAAAAATATTTTTAATTTGAGCAGCCTGTAAATTGAAGGAGATAGCAAAAATGAGTAAAAACCTGAAGAAACGTTTAATAGAGTAAATAGTTTGTAATCTACTGAAGCAAGCTGTGAGATTTTGTAGTCACCTTAAAAATCTTCTAATTAAAGCGAGAAGGAAATTTCTTAGCCAAAGACAACTGAAATTGTAGAAAAATAGCAATAAAATTAAAAAATAGAACAATAAAAAAATATTCAAACTCCATTAAAAGAAAGAAATAATTAGAATTAAAATCATTTTAAAAATAAAGATAATAAAGGCAAAAGAAGCAAGACTGTTTAACCTGAAAGTAGAAAATAAATAAATGAAAAAAAATTACAAGCTCAAAATGATGATTCTTCTAAAATGAAAAAAATAGATTAAAAAAATAAATAAAGTTAAAATAAAAATTAAAAATGTGAATAATTGGTCAAAAAATAATCCAAGTCATCTGACAGATCAAAGGAAGTATCAAACAGCCTTGAAAATAAAAAATCAAATGGTAAATAAAACAACAAACTCAATTTAAAAAATGAAAAGGAAAATTTGGGTGTTTCAACAAAGGAATAAGTGTAAAAAACATAAGTATAAACAGAAATAGAAGAAGATGATTTATTTCCTAGTGATAATAGAAATAATAATCTATTTTTGGAATCCTCAGAACAAAAAAGCAAAAAAGAGAACAAAAAAGCTATATCAAACAGCAGTGATGAGAATAAACAAAAATTGTAAAAAAAGAAGTCATAAAATAGCACTTTGTAAAAGTAATAGAATTCTGAGTTGAATAAAGCTAAAAGTAAAACAAAAGACAGTTAAAATGTTTAAGAAGTAGAAAAAGACATAATTGAAATATCAATTAGTTCTTCTCATTCTTCCAGTGAGTTAGAAATCGAAAGTGTAAACGAAGAATTGGATGTTACAAAAAAAAATAAATACAAAAAATAAAGTTCTTTGATTGATGATTAGTATGAAATAGAACATAATTTATTCTTTGATGATTATATGAATAAAAAAAATTCATTAACCGAAAACAAAAAGGAGAAAGCTATTTAAAAGCCTAAAGGAAGTAATAAAGATTTAAGTTAAGTGAATAGGAAGGTAGATTCAAATAATTGCAAATAATTGAAGAAATAAACATAATAATAAAAGTATCAAGCCTAAACAAATTATATTTAATAAGATATATTAAAATAAGATAAAGAAAAATTCTCTCAAACAGAACAATAAGCATGTGCATCAATAGATTAAATCAAAAATTCTTAAGAAAAATAACTAAAATATGATTCAAAAAGCAATGACAAAAACAATTTAGATAATAAATAAAATTATGGAAAAAATTAACCAAAAAAGACTAATAAAAATATTTCAAATATATTTTAAGAAGATGATATTCTAAGAGATCCTTTAAAAGGAGATAGAGAAAATTCACTAATATTACAAATAGGTAGTAATGAAAATAGCGATTTTGAATTGATTAAAGCAAAAAAAACTTAACAAACTAATAACTAAAATTTAGAAAATAATTCTAAAATAAACTAAATTAAAGCTGCAAATAAAAATGGACTAAAAAATTCAATTAATAAGTTGTAAGGTGATATTAATGATGGTAGAAATACTAATCAATAGGATGATTTCATAAAAATTAGGTCTGATATCATTGTAAATAACAAGAAGTTGTAATTGGTTAAATATCTGAAAAAAGAAGACATTGTAGAAAATCTTAAAAAAATGCAAATTCTGAAGAATGAACCAAGTTAAAATATTATATCAGAAAGTACATAAAAAGAAAGTGTAACTATTGACTCAAATTATATTGATGGTTAAGATATTCACAAAAATTATTTGGTTAAATAACAAAACTACAGTGAAATTAAATCAGATATTTATTCAGATTCAAAAGCAGTAAAATAGCAATAATAACCAGCAATTTCTAACATAACTGAGCTTGTTTCAGATGCAAACTCGGAAAAGACAAAAAATATAAAAAGAAAGAAAATAATAAATATCAACAAAGTCAAGAGAGAAGACTTGAATAATGATTACTATGATAATTTAAACTAACATAATACTTATAAATATACAAAAAAATCTTTTGAAGAACCTTAAATGAAATAAATTGCAAATAATACTGAAAGATTTAATATTATAAAAGAAACTAGCAACAGAAAGCAAAAGAAAAACTTTATAACTCATAAAAATTAATTAGTTCCTGATAGCTAAGAAATAGTTATTAGTGAGGATGAAGCATTTTTAGAAGAAGATATAGAAGAAATAATAATAAATGAAGAACAAACAAAAAAAGGATAAAATACCTCTTGCAATTAATTTGATAAAAAGAGTGCTAAAATTATCAAAAACCATTAATTTGTCACTTAATAGCAATCATATTGTCTCCAAAACTAATAAATAAACTATTAAAATTAACAAATACAAAGCGTATAATTTACTTAGCCTATTCAATCTAATTAAATTCCAAACCAAGCATAAAACTAATTTTATTATTTGCCTACCCAGCAATAAAATTCTATTTTCCCAAACAACAACTGTGAATAATACTACTATCCTTAATATAGAGGATAAGCTATGGTTGACTTTGGAGTATATAATCAATATTCTATCTATTAACCATTATAATATAATGAATCAATATAGCTTTCAGATCTTGAAATAGCAAGGATAGAATTCTAAAAGTATTAACACATTTAATAATTAATTAATTGATTAAATATTAATAATATTTTAATTAATAATATGTATTTCATTTATTAAAATATCTTTCTTAATTTTAGATATTTATTATATTCTTTATGATTTTTTATTAATTAATTACCCTATTGCCAAAGTCAAAATTAATTAATAAATTTACAATTATTTTTTATTGAAATTAATCATTAATTATTTTTATTTATTTTACTCATAATTATTCTTGTTTATTTTACTCACTTAATTGTTAGAAATTATTTCAGATTAAAAGATTAAATATAAATGAAATAAAAGAGTTACTTTAAATTCAATTATTATAAGTCATTTAAAAAAATTCATACAAATTATAATACTATTTTTATATCAAAGTTCTCTTTCTAACTTTGTTTCTATTATTTTTTGTAGTAAATTATCCAATTTATTTTATTTTAGAAAATCTAAAGAAAAATAATTTTTTTCAAAAAAGTAAAAAATAATTTACATTTTAAATAATAAAGATGTCTAAGATGATAGATGATGGCATAGCATAATCGAATTTCTGATTGGCAAATTTATTTTTCTTATGAATATAAATGAATAAGAACATGCTTTCTTGTTGGGATAGTGAATTTAATTACATAGGAAAAGGAAAGAGAAAGAGCTAACTAGATTAAGTTATGTTTAAGAAAAAAAAATTGATCAGAATTAACTTATTTATTTTTAATTCAATTTTGACAAATAAAATCAATAAATTGCTTTTTTTTGTTTGTAGAGATATTATTGATTTTTTATGCATTAATTTTAAATAAAATAAATTGGTGTGATTGATTGATTGATAGATTGATTCTTAGTAAAGAAATAGCGACAATAATTACTTTAAAAGTTAATTAAATTATATTATATTATATTTCATTTAATTTGTAGAGATTATTTATATTGATTAATAATTTAGCTAAAAAGAAAACAAAAGGCGATAAACACACATACATTCAATCACTTTATATTAAAAAGAAAAAATATGTAGAACCGTCAGACATTTTAAAATTAAATATTGCAAAACTTCAAACTGTCCAAGAAGAAAAAAGAAAAAGAAGAAAAAGAGGATGAAAACCAACGCGTTTACTCAAGGAAGGTTAGATAATAAAATTTAAAAATTATTTTTTTCTTTTTATTGACATCTGATCTAACTTTTATTTTTATTATAATTAATCATACAGCTAGAATTAGTTAATGGAGAGCTTTTTGGTAAAGTACAAGTTGTTTCAGATAAAATATGCACATCCAATAAAATATCATTCTTCTAAAAAGATCGATATGTATGATTATTTATTCATCTACTCCTTATTTATAAAATTCAAGAATGAAAATGCTTAATAATTATTATTTAGATGATATTTAAGTTTCTATTCTCACTCTCCAAGAATTACTTCTACCGATTTGGAAATACGGCGTGTATAGTTATTTTGTTTATTTTTTTTGGCACGCCTGTCTAAAACATGATAAAAAATAGACTTGCTTATGATATGTAATTTACCTTATTTTTTCTTATTTATTTATTTGATGCTTCCAGAGCCATAATTCTACTTTTATTTTAAAACCACTAGACTGGTTGAGATTAATAAATGAGTGATTTTTTTTTCTTTTTTAAATAGAATTGACTATGTTTACTTCCATCTTGTTTAATGTTTTATAGGCTTTATTGCTTTACTGATTCGAGACTTATACATTACTTTTAATTTATAAGGAATGCTTTCATTGATAAACTAATCTCAATATACACTTTTTCAAAAATTTAATGATGATAAGATTTAACAGACAATCAGATCAAAATAAAATGATGAAAATGATTCATATTCAAAAATAGCCACTTATTCTTCCTCTGATGTTTGTGATATACAGGTATAATTTTATTTTTTAACTAATATAAACTCAAAATTCTTTGTCAAATCAAGATTGGTGATATAGTTCTTTTGAAGAAAGGAGATATTTGCCCTGCTGATTGCCTTATTCTTGATATGAAAGAACCATTTTGTAGTGTAAAGAATAATACCTGCTCAGAATCAAATTAATTTGACATAAAACGTGCCCCTCAAGTCACTTAGAGTAAACAAACAAAACCTTTTTTGATTATTTTATAATAATATTTTATAAAAAGTCCTCAGTACTTCTAAGATAAAGGGTTATCATTTTGAATATAGAAAAATACTAAACGGAATAGTAGAATTTGTTAGTTCTACTGAAAATTAAACCTAGTTTGAAGGTTTTATTAAGCTCAATAAAGATCCTAACGGTGAAAATTTAAATGATCAAAATATGATTTTCAGAGGATAGGAGTTGATGTATACAGAGTGGTGTGTTGCATTAGTACTGTATGTTGGTTATGAATGCAGATTTTTTAAAATATATTAAGAGGACAGAAAATAAATAAAATTTGCAAAAGGAAATCTGAGCAATAAAATAGAAAAATTCTTTTTGTTTACATTCTTATTTATAATATTATTTACTTTGGCTTCCTCTATAATAGATTATACCTAACCATTTAATTCTAATTTTAATACTACTAATATTGATCAATAAACCGGTTAAGTAGCAGCAAGTAAATTTTATTTCCTTTCATTAATTTATATTAAATCTCTATCTTTATAAAAAGCTTATTTCATTGAGTATATTATATTTCTTCCTATAGTTTTATATCCTTTCTATGATATTATGCACCTAGTATACCTATACAAAAAAAAGAGAGTTTTTGAGAATCGTAACCTTTTTCTTTTTAAATTTGTTATATTAACCTGACTTTCTCCTTCAAAAAATTAATTTTTTATTCAAAACAAAATTTGAAAAATTATTTAAAAAATTGAATAAATTTAAAATATTTTATTGTAATTATTAACATAGCATTTTAATTCTTTCCAAGTTAGATAGAGCTTAAAAAAGATGATGATAATTGTAATGAAGAACTTTAGGAAATAAATTTGTAAGAGTCTGCTTTCACTCCTATTGATGATGTTTAAGATAGTGAAATCTGCTTAACAACTCATGCAATTTTTAGTAAAAGTGGAACACTAACTCATAATGAAGAATTTTAGTTAGCTTCTATAACAATTGGCAACAAAATGTATAAATTAAATATAGAAACTCTAACGGATGTAATTAACAATATAGCAGCTGCAAAACCTTCACTCCAGTATGTATAAGGTAAATTTAACTTTCTAGAAAAAATTAATTAATAATTCAAAAATTCTTAAAAAATGCAGTTGAAAATAAAATAAATTCTTATGAAGCTATTGATATAGATGAAGGAACAATTAACAATTCTCCTAATTAGAGAAATATAGCAAGAAAGTAAAATAATTTTTATATGTTAATTACTAATAACCTACTTTTTAAATATATCATTTAGCAAATAAAATCTTGAAAAAATGCAAGCAAATGACTTTGAACTGATGATGTTAAAAAATACACTTGCATAAAACTAAACAATAAATACATAAAGCACTTAATAATAAAACGAAGAAACAATAATGACTAATGAGGCTAAAGATTAGAAATAAACTAAAGAGTTTAGAGATAATTTTTCCAATATTAATGGATATGGTTCTTATGATAAAAGTGCATAAGCTGACTAATAAATAGAAGTCTCACCATTTCTATAGCATCGTACAGATATAGGAAGAATGTTTTCTAGTCCTAAATCTAATATTTCAGGTGATTTTTTATACGAACCAGATTACGTAAATCTAAGAGGAAATACAGTAAGCGAGAATTAAAGTATCGAAAGCTCTCCAACTGAACTTCATAATAAATTAGACAATATAATACTTAGATAAAAGAATGAGTCTTATTCCCTTAGTCAAAGTGGCATCCACTTAGATATTAGCAACTTTACAGGCGGAATTGAAAAATTCTACAAAACAACTCAGTAAAATTCTTAGTTTACTATCGAAGGATTAATGGATAGTTAGACACCTCTTGACTTCTCTTCTAGTATCAATGGAAGTAAAATTGGCCAAAATAGTTTTGAGAAAAATGATATCGAATTTATACAGGAGGAAAGAGATTTTCTAAAAGACCTACTCAAAAATGATCAACTTTTTTCAAACGCAATCAAAGTAAATTTGAAATGACATATTATTTTACATTTTAATATTCTTTATTAATTTTATTAAATCAGGCAATATCAGTCTCGCACTTGACTAAGACTAAATACCAGCAAACTTAATTACAGTTTTTCTAAGAAACAATAAATCCTTTAGATAAAATAATATCAGAGTTTACATCTTAAATTGGTTTTTAGTTTAGGTGTTCTAATAAAATAAATGATGGAGGCAAATAAAAATTTTAATATATCTTTACAAATAATTAAAATGAAACAAAAAAATACACTCTATTGCTACCACCAGCATTTAATGAAAGAAAGACCAGATTCTGTATTATTTTAAAGGAAGACGACTCGAAGAAATACACGCTCTACTTGAAGTAATTTTATTCTGAATCATATGAAGAGTTTTAAAATATTTAATTAATAGAGAGGAATTGGTTAATTATCCTACTTATATGATGGTTGAAAAAGGCTTAAATAGATAAGATTAAGAAAAAAGACTTAAGAGACTCATAGAGCAGGGACAAATTCCGTAAGCTATTTTGATATTTTCATTTCAATTTTAAGAACTAAATTTTGATTCAAATAGAATTGCTTTCTGTAAAAGAGAATTAGATGAACTGGAAATATATTAAATATAAAATTCATATGAGAATGCTATGAAAGCGCCAGAGTTCTACTAAAATAAAGAATCAATTATAAATTATATATACTCTTCCTATATATTTAAGCTTGAGCTATAATGTATTATTGGAATTTAAGAGACTCTCAGAAAAGATAGTTCTGAACTTGTTAATGTGATGAATCAAAGTTATATTAAAACTTGGATGCTCACTGGAGATTAATTCCAAAAAGCAGTTCCAGCTGCTTATAATGCCAGAATTTTATAGAAAGATTCAATACAATAAACTTTAATTTTTGATTGCAATAACTACAAGAACTTAAAGTCTCTAATAAAAAATTACATAATTGCTCTCAAATAAAAATATCTTGGAGAAACTCCCCAAATAAATAAAAATTAAAATGAATCTCAAGCACAAAGCAATATGAAAAGAAAGAAGACTTCTTTCACAAACTATGAAAAAGAAGATAACAACTAAATTTTTAACATCATTATTTCTGGAAAGACTTTTGAAATCATCCAAAAAAATTAATATCTAAAAGATCATTTTACTTTCCTTCTATTTTTCACCAAAAACTTAGTAGGATATTAGTTTGACTAATACCAAAAAGCACAAATTATTTAAAACCTAAAAAAATCCTAACGTAAAGCCAAAGTGTTAGGAATTGGAAATGGATTATCAGACCTAAAGATGTTCAGTCAATGTGATTACTCCATCGAAGTTGTTGATTTCTAAAAAAGGGTAAGTTTTAAATGAGTTCAATCTATTCAATAACCTAGTTTTAATTATTCAAGAAAATTTATTTAATTACTAAATAACCTCACTCATTTGTGTTTATTTAAAATTCTATAATAAAATTATTTTGATCTTTAAATAACTAAACAGTTCCTAATACATAAATTAAATAAATTAAAAAAATTATTGATTTTTACAAGTTGATATTTTTTAAAAATAAATGGAGAAATGATTGGAACATAATTTATTTTTTTATCAAAAAGGAAATTTATGGAAGAGCAAATAGCATATGTAGAAGCATGAAAGATATTATAAAATAAATAGCTGTGAACTCAAAAATAAATTACTTATATAGAGAAGATTTTATCATTCTAAGTTTTTACAAATGCTTTTTGATGGGATTGCTGTTTTTTTTTTGGAATAGTTATCAATCTTCCTATGGAATTTAATTATTTGATTATATTTACATAATTTAACTAACTTATTTCACTCCTATTATAATTTTTATTTTACTTATGCTGAGAATGTATAAGTGGCAAACACCATTCAAAAAAGAAGTTATTGATAAAGTTTAAACTATTACTTATATTATCCATAATAAATCAGCTAAGAAGGATAACATAATTTAGTATTTAAAAACAGTTTTTGTTTAGGGATCTATTGATGGTCTATTCTTATTCTTATTAAATATATTCTAGTTCTAGAGGACCTATTTATCTAGTTCAGGATAAGTAATTGACCAAAGAACTATGGACTATTTTATATATTAGACTATCCACACTGTTATGATTTATAAATATTTATCTTATCGCAAATTAAATTGGAAAATTTGGGTGATTGCATTTGGTTCAATTTTTTCAATACAAGTAAATAAAATATGGGACTTAGATGTATCATCTAAACTTTTTATAGCAGTTGGCATGTCCTAACTTTGTCAAAGTTTTTTATCTTTAACAGTAAATATTCTAGCTTTGAATTTCTTTCCATTATTCTAAGCAAAGATTAGCAAATAATCAAAGAATTTCTATGAATTCTTTGAAATTCTTAAAAATATTGTCATAGAAAAGCCTATAAAAAAGACAAGTTTGCAATTAACAAAAGTAATAAGGCACGTTTTTCATGATAGAGAGAAAGAAAGAGCTCTTGAAGAACTAATTACAGTAATTTTACAATGATTTTTTTATAGAATTAAACAAAAGCTTCATTTTCAAATAAATAGGATGATGCAACAATATCTTAATCAAAGACTCATCGATTCACTTTAAAGTTTTTGTAGAAAGAAACAGAAACAAAGTACATTTAAATGGTTTCATAGAGAGATAAGAGATTTATGCAAGTTTATATTATTGTTTAGATATTAATTTAATATGTTTGCTAAGCCCTAATTTATTCATATGAACTACACGATAATCATACCTTTAACAGCTTTTTTATATGCTCAGCTTTGCTTTCAATTACTTGGTTTATAACACTAACATCAATCTATAGCAAATACTTTGTTTAAATAAATTATCTCATCATATTTATTAAAGTCGTCTGCAATATAGATTTACTAATAAATGGAAAGTATGTCTAAAACTCTTTATAAGAAATAATTAACAATTTAATTATAGGCCAAATGAGCTATATCAACCCTATTTATTATGTTACTGTAGTTCTTACAACAACATTTACTTTTCTCTCTTCCTTTTTTATAAGGTACAACTAATTCGAGTACTTTGACTAGTAAGGTGAAGATACAGGATACTTCATCACTTAGACTAATTAATATATACAGAGCACTGTTTTGGTATTCTAAATCTCAATTTCTCTATTAATTATTAAAAATAAATACAGGTAACATTTTTTACTTCAATTAATTCTTTTTTTGTCTTATGTATTTTCATATTTAAAAAGATTTGATAATCTTCAAAGACTTCATTTTTAAAAGCTCAACCACTTGTCTTATGAAACAAAAAAAATTTAAGGAGTACTATCTATCTTGATGCCTAAATTCATTAGAGATAAAATAGATAAAAATGGAGAAGTTTAGCTTCAAGAAGACTAAGGAGAAGTTTCTATTTTATTCTGTGATATTTGTGATTTTGAGCAGATATTGAGTGCAGAGTAAGAGAATATTGTAAGGCTAGTTGATAAATTATTTAGGAGCTTTGATGGCCTTTGCACTCATACAGGCTTGTAAAAAATAGAAACTGTTGGAAAAACTTATATGGCTGCAGGAGGACTAAAGGATTCTGAGAATAAAAAAAGTTAATACAAACAAATTAATCCTGTTGCAAGAGCTGTTATTATGAGTTTCGAGATGATGGACATTATTAAGCAATTCACTTATGGAGATAATGAGAAAGTAAAGATTAAAATTGGAATTCATTATGGTCGAGTAATAGCAGGAGTTATTGGATGCCACAAACCTCAGTTTAGTTTAATCGGAGACACTGTAAATACTGCAAGTAGAGTATGTAGCACAGGTGATGTAGGATAAATAACACTCTCTGAGTAGGCATATGAGGAAATCAAATAGGTATTATAAAAGTAGTAAAACATATTGAATTAATTACATGTTATTTTTAAAATTTTAGATTCCATACATTCTTTTTTAGAAAAAGAAAGTTTATGCTAAAGGTAAAGGAGATATTAACACTTATTAAATTACCAAAAAGTAGAAGTAAAAAAATTAGAATTCAGCTGATATGCCTTTAAGAGACTAAATCATTTAGAGGGTGAACTAAAAAAAGAATTCTGAAAAAGCTTTCATAAATTAACTCAGTGAATTGAGCAATAAAAACATGAGAAAAAATAAAACAACAATTTTAAAACAAAGAAAAATTCTAAATGAATATAACTCCCAAGAAAACATAGATTATTTTAACTCATTTAATTTCTAGTTAAATAGCCCAACTAAACAACATGATAACAAAAAAATCAATATAAAAACTCCAGACTAATAAAACAACAATAAATAATAGCAAAGTGAAGAAGGAGTAACAACTAATTTTGATGACATGAGTTCATTCAAGCTAGTTATCTAGAGTAATAATTTTCACACTAATAATGGATTTGCTTAGTCTTAAAAGAGCTCAAATAACAATATTATCTCAAAGCCATTTTTATCTAATGGAGTTCTTACTAAAGCTTTCAGTAGTAAAGTCTTAGGTAATTAAGGAGAGGCTATTTAAGAGGCAGATGAAGAAGAGGAAAAGAAAATAGAAGCACTCAAAAAGAGCTATGAAAAATTAAATGAAGAAAGAAAAAACTCAGATATCAGTCCTAATTTATAGGACCAAACTAGAAAAATTACAACAAGTCTAAATCATTAGTTAAATAACAGGAATAATAACTCTCCAAGTATTGAGAACAGAAATGATATTGAATAATCCACATTTAAAGATAAAAATGATTTTTACACAAAGTATGATTGCTTAAGCAAAGATGCACAAGATGAAGATGTTAATTAATTTACACAACGAAAATAATCTAAGTTTAAAAACGAGTTTGAGCAACAACCTCATTCAGATAAAATTAATAAATAATAAACCTATGATATAATCAGTCCTATTGAGCCTCAAAAAACCGTCACTATTGATGAGCAATTTGCTACTTAGGAAAATTATCTAGATTAAAACGATAACAATTTTGCTGTAAAACGCAATCAAAGAAAAAGTTAAAGGTACTTGTCAAAAGAACTCTCTAAAATGTGGAATTAAAAAATTGAAAATCCAGAATCTTCTACCATTGTTATATTACCAATAAAAGCTCTTGAATAGGAATTAGGAACAGAATTAAAGATTGACATTATTCAAGAAGTAAAAGAGGCAGAAGTAGAGGTAATTTTATTTATTAAACCGTAATTTCTACAAATAATCTAGCTAAACAAAAATTTAAAAACAACAAAAAACATCTTTCAAATTTAAAGGAATAAAATAGATAAAAAGTTATTTTTTATTGGACAGAAAAATAAAAATGCAGTAAGTTAGAAATTTAAATTAAAATTTCTTTTTTTAATTTAAAAAGATTGAGAAATTAGATGAATTATTTGCAGACGAAAGATTACTTGGTAAAAGTTTCGGAAAAAAAATAAAACCTGAGCATCCTGAATAATTTAAAGAATTTCTGAAGATAGATGATTTCTTTTTAAAAGTTTTTCTTTAACACTAAATAAATATGAATGGAAATCCATTAAGAAGAACTTTATTTTACAGCACTTTGCTTGCAATTTTTAAGAGTGTTTGCATCATTCTTGTTATTCATGATTTCTCAAATTTTTTATTTGTTAGTCTCATATTAAATGGATTAGTAGTAACTTTCTGCATGACTTTTTATCTAATTCAGAAAAGAAAAATCTATAAAATAAATGGATACAAAACAAGTTTGATTTTATCTGCAATTTTCTATATTTAATCTTTATCTTTCTTTGCAGAATTGTGGCTTATGAACCTAGACAGCTAGGGTACTTAAGAGAGAGCCCCTTTTATTCATGTTTTAACACTTCCTTTGATACTTGCTTTTATTTTATTCGTAAGAATAAGTATGTTTACGTAAAATGATTTTAATTTAAAAAACATTTTTAAGAAAATATATTTTAAAAACTTAAAAAGCCCTAGGAAAATGATATTTAAAGCAATATTTACAATTTCTTTATGGAATATTGCTGCTAATAAAGTATGTGATATGACTATTCATCTTGAATATCTAGTTATATTAACAATCCTAATTCAATTAATCATCCAAATATTTCATTTCTATTTAGAAATATCTCAATTTTAATATTAATAAACACTAGAGGTTAGAGCTAAAAAGTAAAATGATATCCTTATGTACTTACTACCTGAGCATATTCTTTCAAAATTCTTAAACAACCCAAATAAAAAAATTGATCTAATAGATTAACTTGATAATGTAACATTCTTGTTTGCAGATATAGCTGGTTTCACTAAATACTCTGGAAGCGTCTAGCCAGAAAATGTTGTTAACATGCTTAGAATATTATTTAATGAATTTGATCAGTAATGTTAAAAGAAAAATCTATATAAAATTTATACAATAGGTGATTGCTATGTCGTTATAGGCACTAAAAATGCAAGCAATAGGCTTAGACCTCATGAAGAGGCAAGAAATGGTAAAAAATTATATTTTTAACTCAGCTAATTGTTTTAAAATGTATAAAAAAATATTTTAGTAGTGGAGCTAGGTTTTGAAATGATTGAAATTATAAAGAAAGTACGCTCTATAGTGCAGTTTGAAGAGTTAGAAATGAGAATAGGAGTTCATACAGTAAATGAATTAGATAGTTTTTCTTAAAAATTTTTTAATTTATCATTTATTATTTAATTAGGGGTCATATATAGGAGGAGTTATAGGAACAGATATTGTGAGATATGATATTTATGGTCCAGATGTAATGATAGCCAATAAAATGGAATCTAATGGATAATAAGGAAAAGTTATGGTAAGCAAGACAACAATGAATTTGTTATGTGATCACTATGGAAGTAGATATTAATTTACAAGAGGAAATGAAGTCTATATTAAACAATTCCACAAAAACATTGAGGGATATTTTATTGAACAAAACTATATCTGAAAAAAGTTATTTTTTAAACAATAAAAAGACAGTTTTAATGAAACATAAAATAATAAAACTTAAAAATTCTAAAAATTTCAACAACGCTATTAAATTTTATTTTATTTTTATAGTATTTTTTTAAGATATCTAATTTCCTTAAAGAAAATTTATAAAACTTATTAATAAATCAATCATATGATAATTTCTTTATTTTTTTTAGGTTTATTAATTTCCTTCTTTCTTTTTTTAATAAAAATATCCTAATTCACATATGTAAAACAAATGATTAAATCAAAAAATCCTCTAAATTAATAGAGTTAATAAATAATGAATGATATGAATTGATGAAATTTGTTTTTAAAATAGTCTTATTTTCTAATTTTAAGAAATTTATTAATTAATTCTTTCATTTTCAGTAATAAAAGTACATTTTCTTTATTTGTGGTTTTCCTTTTAAATTACTTCATAAGATTATATATAAAAATAAAGAAAGATAAATAGACTTTTATAAACAAAGAATAATTTAGTTAAAAATAAATATATCAAGTGTGTTTATTCATAATTTGTAAAAAATAATTTGTTTGTACTAATGTCAACTTTTAAAATCTACCAAATAAGCAAAATCAAATTTAATTTAAAATATTATTCAAATAAATTAATTGATTTTACTTTTTGATAATTTTAAATAAATAGTATCTTTAAGTAATTGCTTTAGCAGTAAAATAAATGATTAAAAATGCCATACACATTTTAATAAAATGAGCAGATAATGATTTATTAAAAAACACTTTGAAATAATGAATAAAATAATTAAATTACATTGTATAATCACTGCTGAAATAAATGTAAAATAGTCAACTCTTAAAAATGTCTTTATTTTTATTTTGCTTACTCAGTTTTATATTAATTTGATAATTACTTTTAATTATATAACAATTTGTTGGAAATTTTTAGTTTATCAAGCTTAGAATCAGTAATGTGACTGCTTCTTAATTAGAGAAACAAAACCTTAAATTTGTAATTAATAATATTTATTCACTAAAAATATCGATAAATATATTTACCTTCTTTGTTTATCTTTAAAAGATATATAAAAGCTATTGATATTTGGAGATACATCTTTCATTTGTAAATTAACACAAAAAAAACAAAGTTTACTATACTTCTAACTATTAAATTCTTTCATCCTTTTGGTTTTGACTAAGACATGAATGCTTCTTAGCAAGTTCAGTATCGCAAATTGATGGATTACTTATCTCCATTTGATTCTTTGAAAATCAATAGCTAAGAATATCATCAACTAAAAAAAAAGACAATCTATTAGTCTGTAAAGAAATTAAACACTGATACAAATGAATTCATACTTTAGTAATTAGGGATTTATCAGTTAGTAAAAAAACGCAATTAGCAAAAAGATCCCTTTTTTAAATCTAATGCAAATTCTGGCTAAAGTCCTAAAAAGTATTAGATTTAAAGTAACTTAGAATAAAAACAAAATGGCAGATCAAATTCAGTTTAAACTTTTAACTATTCCAATAATAACTTATAAGCAAATTAAATCTAAGTAGCTTAAAATGTCAGGATTTAAAATACTTAAAGAAACAGTTTTGATATGAGAACACCTATTAAGGCTTATTCAAATTAATCTTCCAGACGCTCATTAAGATATAAGAATCAGTCTTGGAATACACCATCTAATTTTTCAAAAGTAAATTTAGGTACTAACGAAACAGATACTTTCACTGGTATGAATGAAGTTAGCAGCAATAACAACAGTTAAATTAAGGGATTAAATCAAAATAATTAAAACAATTAAAGCAGTAAGTTACTTACCATAAATATTTCTAACATTATAGAAAATATGAGTTAACACTAAAAAACTCATCGTCAACATAATTTAATAACAAAATCTGTTATTTACTAAGAGCCAGTAAAGTATGCTTGGAGTGAAATTAAATTTAAAGGAAAACTTTGTGAAGGTCGTTCTTTCTCATAAGCAGTTATATATAACGGGGAGTTCTATTTTTATGGAGGATATGATGCTTCCAAAGGAGTTTTCAAAGACTTTATTTGTCTAAGCTTATCATCCGACAGTCCTTCTTAGTTCCATTAAGTAGAGCTCTCACCAGATAACAAAGAAACTCCTGGTAATAAATTCATAAATAACAATTTAAATGTATCAAGCTAATTTCTTTTTTAAATAGGAAGATTATGCAGACATGGAGCTATTATCAAAGGAGATAAGATGATTTTATTTGGAGGAAGATCTTCTTCTATACAAAGTTCTAATTCTATGTTTGAGTATTCTTTTGAGGAAAGAAAATTTAAAAAATTAGATCCCATCCTATCCAATCCTGAAGAATTACCTAAAAGTTAGTAAAATCATCAATATGCTTTTACAAATGAATAAAATTCAAGTACATAAGTTTTCATGCCTGCCATAGATTCTCATTCGATGATATATGATTAACATAAAGAAAGAATCATTATATCTGGAGGATTTCTGGGTGATATTTGTGAATACAGTATGGATGTATATACTTTTAGTTTCAACACAAACAAATGGACTTATGTTCCTTCTAAGAGCTTACATGAAAATATCCCCAAACCAAGAGGCTCACATGGATCAGTAATACAAAATAATAATCTGTTTATTTTTGGTGGTACAGATGGTGAAAATATATTAGAAGATATGTGGTATTTCAGTTTTGATAATAACATGTGGACACAAATAGATTTCTCAAATAAATCTATACAACCAGGAGTAAATATTTTATATTACTTTGTTAATTTTTTAATTTTAAGAATTATTTATTAATGCTTGCTACCTAGCTGGTTAAAGTAATAACATCTTAATGAAAGATTTTATTTTAAATATTTAATAAAAAGGATTTAAAAGTTTTTTTAGAAAAAAAGAAAAATCTAATTGATTTTATTTACATATTTAAAATTTTGTTAAGTTTTTTAAATAATTTAACTTATTTTTAAATTTTTTAAGCCTAGAAGTGGCATTTAGATGATGGAATATGAAGGGTACTTTTTTGTGTTTGGTGGATTTAAAAGTTTAATTAACGAAAGAAACGATTTGATTATTTTTGACAGTAGAAAGATGGAGTGGGTTTATCAAAGTATAAGAAAAGAAATAATTGAAAATTCTTAAACTTAATCAGCTTGTTCTAGTCCCTCTAAGATTAGATAGAACTCAGGTAATAAGGGAGGAATTCAATCAATAAGTAAATCCATATTGAATTAGTATAGATCAGATTTTTCTAAGCAAAACTATTAACAGCAGGGACTCTTCTAATAATATAGTTCATAGTAGTAATTAAGCTCCCCTTTTACTAAAAAAATATTGGTACCATTACAGTAGAAAGATGAATTATCATAAATAATCAATAAAAATAGAGAAAACAGAATCAAATTAATTAATGAAAAAAAAATGTAATTGCTAAAATAATTTGAGGTGCCTGAAGAAATAAGAAATTAATTAATTTCTCCTATTCCTATTTTATAATCAATGAGGAGTTCTCTTAATCTTTTATCATCTTGCAACAAATCTCATAGATTTGATCTAATAAATGAAACACAACTAAAATTGCAAAACTTTTAAAATACTAATTCTTTGATAAGAGGTAAGCATCCAGGGGCAAGAGATGGATACTTGAGTGCTATAATTTGTGATAAAATGATAATATTTGGTGGGGATAGGCATAGAATGTCTTTGAATGATACATACTAGTTAGATTTAAAAATGATATTGGAATATTTAGGAAAATTATGAATTAAATTTCATAGTTTAAAAAATGTTATCCCTTTAACTGTCCTCCTTCATCTATTGCAACTGCTTCTGGAGAATACAGAAATTGTTCTGTAGGTACTTATACCTCTGGAGCTGAAAAAAATGCATGTTTCAAATAAAAATTCTTTTTAATTTATTAAAATAAATATTAATTTTATATAATAATATTTTTAAAATAATTTATAAAAAGATTAAAATTCTAAAAATACTTAAAATTAAAATATTGCTTAAATGTGTTTTTGAAAA
Source organism: Tetrahymena elliotti 4EA (assembly GCA_000231825.2). Taxonomy (NCBI): domain Eukaryota; phylum Ciliophora; class Oligohymenophorea; order Hymenostomatida; family Tetrahymenidae; genus Tetrahymena; species Tetrahymena elliotti. The sequence continues at coordinate 489,057 of JH720333.1, forward strand.
TGATATTATTAATTGGAACTTTATTATAAAATATTTAACATTAGCAACAAAAGATATTTATTTTTTTAAAAGCAAATGAGTGATTTCATGTATTTAATTCAAAAAATATATATTTTTTTTGGATATATTAATTTGTTCATATCAAAGATTTATTTATAAAGCAATAAGTAAGAAATTAAAGTAGTGTACAAATGTCTAACGTACAACATTATTTATAAATAACATAACACCAATCCTGAATTTTTTTTTATTATATAGTTCGTAGTCAATCCTAAGCCTTTCCTTGAAGATTTATTAGGAAAATAGATTGTTGTTAAGTTGAAATGGGGATGGGAACTTAAAGGTAAATATTTGATAGAATAATTATTGCAATAAAAATATATGGTTAAAGTGGTTTAATGATATTTTATGAAATAATATAGGTACTCTTTTATCTACTGATCTCTATATGAACCTTCATGTAAGCATAAAAAATAAAAATAAAATTATTTAGATAAATTAGCTAAGTTTAGACATAAAATTTGAAATGTATTAATTCATTTTTAAATATAAACCTAGTTACTTAATGCTGAAGAATGGGTTAAAGGAGAAAACAAAGGTACTTTAGGTGAAATTTTAATCAGGTAAATATATAGAATGTTTAATGAAATGTTAATGTTAATTATATTATTAAATAGATGTAATAATGTTCTATATATTAGAGGAGTTGACAATCAGTGAGCAATATAAAATTAAAAAGCAAATCTTTACAAAAATAACTAAACTAATATAAAACAATAAGATAAATAGATAAAAATTAATAGACGCTAAGAATAATATCATAAATAAACAATTCATTCATAAATGTTAATATATATATCATTCACTATATATATTTTATACTTAAACCAAAAATTTAAAATCTTTTTATCCTTCAAATTTATTTTATCTTTTCTCTTTTAGAAACAACACTCAACTTTCTATTAATTCTGTAAATTTAATTTACCATTTCAGTGTTAATAAAAAAAAATTATAATTCAAATAAATATCCGAAGAAAACAACAATTTTTTATGCAAAGAAATTTATTGTAAAAAATAAAATAATTTATTTAAATTTTCTTTTAAAATAAAAGCACTGTAATTAATACTAGATAACTAGGTTCAATGTTAATCACAATTTATTTCAAAGGCATTACAATTTGGTTATTGGAAATACTTTTTTTAAATTAATAGAATTATTGTATGTTAAAATAACATTTAAGTACAAGCATAAATTAAAATAATATTTCTACAGTAAATGAATGAAGAAATCAAGCACATAGATAAATTGATCATCTCAAAATAGAATTAAATTAAATATTTTTTCAATTTAAATAGTATTTTAATAATTCAAAATTCAATTAAAAGTCTATGTAAATCAACTATTTATTTTATTGCATTTAGAAGAATGGTTTTTAATATAAAATTAACAGCTTCCTTGTTTTAGATTTTTACTAAGTAATTCAGCATTCAGCAAACTTCAATATAAATATTATCTTCGCATAATATATGTAAAGAATTGAAGCTTAATAGTATTTTACATTATTAAATATTCTCTATTTCAAAAACTGACAATATTCATTTTTAAATAAAAATTGATGGAAAATTCTAAGAAATTTGTAAGTGAGAGAAAAGAAATTTATTTGAAATTAAACAGAAAGTAAGTAAGTAAGTCAAGGATGTAAGTTAACATTTAAAAGAGGAGTTAAATGAAAATATAAACTCATATGTGAATTTATCTATCTATCTACAGCAACAAAAATGGGAATATAGAGGAATTTTTTATTATATTTGTGAGTGATTATTATAATTAAATCTTAGAAAAATATGTTTTTAAAGACAAAATTAATTCTTTGTAATTTTTATATCCAATAAAGAAAAAGTAAATTTATTTTAGTAAGATTATTATTTGAACATTCTTATTTGAGAGGAAAATTTATTAAATTTTCAAATTTTATTTCAAGCTTTTGTATTTTTTTATGGAGATGCGAAAGATTTATCTTGATTGTTATTCTTTGATTCATAGTATCCGAATTCAGAAGGTAATCTATAGTATCCAGGACCAGGTATTCCTGATCCCTTACCTAATTCTTCTCTACCGCTTTGAGGGAAGGTACAGGCACCACTGCTTTTGAATCTATAGACTAATTATTTACCAGTTTAAGTAATTGTTGAAGGTGGATTATATTGTCCAGGTCCTATTTTATTAATGATAATATATATTTAATGAGATATTTATTTACTATATTTAAGCTACCTGGTAAACTTGATTTATGGGCTGAAGAATTAAAATCTTTAACTACTGTTTATGGGCTAATGAATGCGAGTCCAGTATTTCTATTTTATATAAATTATATGAAAATGCTAAGTTCTATTATATTATCAATTTGTATGCAATAAACTTAATTTGAACATTTCAATTAAAAATTATTAAAGACTATTTCTTTCATTTGAAACTTCAAAAATGAATGTTATTTACTTATATTTTGAATGAGGATATTTTCCATTTGCACTCATGCTCAAGGGATTAGTATAGGTTCCAGGTCCGGGACAGTCTTTCCTGTTTGTGAATTTTTCATCTTATTTAATAATATAATAAATTAATATCAAAGCCATAAATTTGTTCATTTTTTTTACCTTGTCCTGGTGTTTTAGCTCTCATTGAAAAACTAACATTTGAAAGAGTAGAATTATATTTATAAGTACCAGGGCCAGGCTTGTTTCCTTCAGATTTTGGGTTAAACATACTTCCGAAAGCTATATTCTATTAAATAATAATAAATTTTACTTTTCTCATTTCAATAAAATATTTTTTTTATTGAGAAAATGTAATAAATATATTTAATTTTTTGGAGAATTAGTTAACTAATTTACATTTCTACCAAGACCTAAAGAAAATCCTCTTTGCTTTTCTTTTAAATGTTCAAATTCACCTGTTATATTATATTTATTTGGAGCTGGACTTGCTGAGGAACCAGTCAAATCAGACTTCTTGCCATAGCCAAAAGAAGTTGATCTTTAGTCTTTCGTGCTTGGTAAATCATAAAAGCTGTCACACCTATTTTAATAATTTTAATTTGATTAATGTTTGGTTAATATTTATTTGCAAAGAATATTTCATTTTGGTTTTATCATTTTATGAAAAAACTAAATACAAAAGAAACTAAGATGTTTGCTATCTATCAACTCAAGGAATTCGTGTTATTGGAATAAATTAATATTTACATTTTATTAGCACTATTATCACGGAAACGCTTATCCTTGGGAAAAGAATATAGCTATTTGGATTTTGATAAATTCAAAGGAGAATTTGAAATTTCGTAGCAGTTTGATGCAACAATTGACATTGTATTATAGAAGGATATATTTGATTTAACTAAATATTATAAATGTTAGTTGGTTGGTTGGTCTTTATCTGTTTTAATGTTTGATATTACAATAAATTTACTAAGATTTTACTTCTTGATTAATAGTTAATTATTATATAAAAAATATAATTTTGCTATTAGCAATACCTTTGTTTTATTGTTTATGTATCAATAATTTACCTTACAATAACTTATTTATTTAATCTTTGATCTATTTTGCATAAATTTTCTTCCATTCAATTAAATGTCAAATTTTACAGCAGAAATTTAATTGGCCATAATCGACTCAAAATCATTATAAATTTTATCAATCAATAAAGTTTTACAATTCCTCATAAATCGTATCAAGTCATAGATTTATTAAATTTTATTTTCTTTCCATTATCAAAAATTAGGAATTATTGAAATCTACATTTTAGCTAATAATCATATTTCAGATAAAGGCAATTTAATTTTACATAAATTATTTGCCAGAAAAATCTCATTAATTAAGTTCAACCAAAATAATTTTATTTTTTAATTAAAACTTAATTATTTTTAATTTTAATTGGGGTTTATTCCATCTTGATTTGTTAATCCCAAAAACAATATTATTATGCTATTAGTTTTAACTTTAGGGTGAAAAAAATTGGTTATTATTCAATTTATAAACAAAATATTTTTTACAGAAACAAAAAAATCTATTTTTAAAAAAAATATTCTAGATTATTTAATAAAGTTATCAAAAAACTTAATAAAATACTTTTAAATTTTATAACCAAATTTCAAATAATTAATTTATTTTTAATCGATTTTAATTTAACAAATAAAATAATTCTAAATGATTTCTTGAATTTTTGTTGCTTTTCTCCTAATTTATTTATTGATAAAAACCATTTAATTCATTAAAATTGTTTTTGCTTACTTTTTTTGAATTATCTAAAAGTTTTTAATCTGAAAGATATGCTTTATTTATCATAGAGGTATAATACTTTCAATTAAATAATTTATTTTTACTGCCTATTCAACCAAAACTTTGATTTTTAAAATGACATTAAGATTTACTCTTTCTTTTTTTTTTGCTATTAAATCTATTAAAATTTTAAAATTAAATAAGAAATTAATTTTATTTTTTAAATTCAAATTTTTTTACTGAATATGCAAGTAGGTAGGTAGGTATATTTAAATAAACAAATTAATATATCGTTTTTATGTTTTTCTTTTGTTTGTAGAATTAATTTTTTAAATACCAAAATATACAAACAAATTTATTGAGCTAATTTCAAAACTTATTTTGCTTTAGTTTTTATTTTGTAGAATTTTAAGGATTTTCTCAGTAAGGTATTCAAAGATTAAAATACTCCTTTGCTTGATAAGAAAGATAGTACCTGCAAATAAAAAATAATATTTACCATATTATTTATGAGACCCATACCATAAATATTCTTATTTTAATTTTCCTTTCAAATTCGAGATGAACAAAAGTAAACCATACTACATGGAGAGGGCTAACCATTTCCATAAATTATAATGCATCTTTAGTATAAAACCAATAACTTATAGGTATGTACAGAGCATAAATAAAGAAATATTTCTATTTTGGGCTCACATCTGACTTAATATTGTAAAAAACTAATACACAGAATGATAATTACAAAACTCTGTCTATTGGTAAAATATAAGTGCATGCATAAGCTAATAGAGCTATTGTTAAAAGATTATAAAATACTTTTCCTTTATATGTTTAAAACAGATCTCTGTAGATAGGCTTTTCTAACAAAGTATCCATATATATTTTATGATCTTGATCTTTAGGGCAATGTCTGATTACTTTATTTTTTATTAATCTTGTTCTAAAATACTATTTCATGCAGTTTTGACATATTGAACAATCACAAAAATCTTATTTCACTGAAACACTAAAACATTTCTTGCAATAAGAGCAGTCAAATTTCTAATTTTCATCAACTTAAGGAGCTTTTTTTTTCATAATTACTATTTAAAAAAGTTTGTTCCTATAAAATTTAAATTTATTAACTTGTTAATATATTTAGAAAGAATAAAAATAATTAAACTGAATCAACAAAATCACCAAATAATTATTATGATTTTGCTTTATTATCAAATTTTAAGTAGTAGATTCTTGATACATTATTTAAATTTGTTAAAATTTTCAACAACAAATGCTTTTAAATAATATTTATAATTCATCTATTTTTAGAAAAATGTTAATTTAAATAAGTAAGTAAATTATTAAGTAAAATTCTCACATTTCAAAATAGATTTCAATGCTTTCTATTTAATCTGTGATGCTATAGACACTTTAAAAATTATTCTTTAAGATTTTCTCATATGGTTACTAAAATATTTAAGCATTTCAATGAATTCGTCAATTCCTTTAATAAAAGATATCCAAAAATTTTAGGATCAGAATGAAAAATTATTTTGAAAGTAAAAGATTTATTTAATTTAAAATGTCAAACAAAGGTTTTTTTCTTAAAAATATAATTTTTATATAAAAATAATATAATTATTTATTTTGTGGATTCATTTTCTCTGTTTTTATTTGTATATTTGTTTGTTTGATTAGTTTTTTGATCAATAGGAATCAACCTATTGAATGTTAGTATTTTAAAAACAAAGTATAAATATAAATACAACAATTAGATAATAATAAAAAAAATTAATAAAATTTTTCAATATTTGAACAAAATAGAATTTAGTGTGATTAAATAGGAAAAGCCATTTTTTAAGAAATAGTAAAAATGTAAGTTATGTATTCTCAATATAATCCCTACCAGATGTAGGTTTAAGTACCTTAAAGACCTTTGATGATTTTCTAAAAGTAACGTAATGGTATTAAAAACTAAATGTACTAAGCAATTAAGGAAGGTAATTTTGAAAAAGTGAAATAACTCCTAAAAGAATATGATGTAGATCCTAATGAAGAAGTTTCTGTGGCAGGTTACTGCTGGACAGCATTACATTACTCTTGCCATTTTAAATAACCTCGTATCTTAGAAATATTTATTCACTTGATATACAAAAAGAATCAAAATTTCTATGTAGATGTAATGAATATAAAAACTAAAGAAGGTTGGACTCCTTTAATGATCAGTTGTATCTATAAGTCTCCCGAATGTGTTAGAATCTTGTTAAATTATGGAGGAGTAGACCTAAATGTTCGTGATTACAAAGGTTCAAATTGTTTGTAACTTTGTGAAAGTTTTTAGACAAAAGAATGCTTTGAAATAATTTAAAGTGCTATGAAAAAGCATCAGCAAACAAACGGACTAGTTCCTCCCAATACTGATCTTTTAAAGTAAAAATCGAATATGATTGATGATTTATAAGGTGGACGTGCTAATAAATAGCCAAAGGAAATGGATAAAGAAACAGAATAAAAATATAAAAAACTTTTAGAAGAAGGCTATAGGTTGCCTTGTGTTATTTGCCAAGTTGAGTTAGGTTATATTAAATACACAGATTGCTGTGGCCAACCAATGCATGGACATTGTTAAACTGAAAAAATCACATCATGCCCTGTTTGCAGAAACTCAAACTACACCCTTAGAACTGATGTTATTTTCCCTGAAAGAGCTTTCAGTCTAGAAAAGCCTTGATTTCCTCTCCCTAATTTGATAATATCAAAATATTTATATAAAATTCATACCCAGATCTTCGATTTTTAGAACAAATTTGCATTCAACACAAAAGCAAATTTTATTAGATTTGATAGGCTACTCTCAATATTTTATTATTAATTGAGTAATAAATAAACAAGATAATTCTGTTTTCTACATTATAAAATTTTCCTCTTTTGAACTTCGAAGATTTATTTCTTTTTCTTCTCACTTCCAAAATAAATTTATAAAGGATTAAAAATAAAATCATATCATCCATCATAAAAATTTTATATTATTTGACAATTATGTTTATTATCTTTATTATTATTTCATAACGAAAGTTATTCTTAATTAGTATTTATATCATCAATAATTAAACAATGTTGTAAAACCCTTCAATCAAATTAACTAAATTACAAATTTTAAAAAGAGTTTAAAAATATTTTCGTTTTTTGTTAAAAATTTTATAAAACTTTTTATAAATCTTTTTCTAAAAAGTTAAATATGTCTATTTATTGTCTCTTAATTCTAGAATTGCTTTTTTTTTTAACTCAAAAAATAAACTTTTATCTAAAAATATTTATTAAGCTTATTAAAATATAATTAATAATTATCTTTTTTCAAACATGGAAAAAAAAAATAAAAGATTTTTATTTTTTAAAAAATTATACATGGATTGCATTATGTCGAATAGCTTATTTTACTCAATTTAAACATATTAATGTATCATTTATTTAAATTTTACATATTAACTGATATTAATCTTGCCTTTTAATTTATTCTTTTCTTATTGATGCACTAATTAAATAAGTCATTTATGAATACTAAGTCGCAAATTTATGGAATAAAAATAATAATGAAAATTTAAAATCTAATTTTGCATTTGATGACATGTACTAATCAGTTTTTTATGATGAAAATATATCAATTATTGAAACTTTATGGAATCAGCTCATAATAATCTTGCCTATTTATAACATCATATTATATTCTTATGCGATTAGAATTGAGAAGTAATTTATTTATCTATTAAAATTATATATATTTAAGTTTATCTTTAGCTAAACAACTTAATAATTTACTTCTGGGAGGATCTCTCTTAGCATTGTATTCATAAATCTTTTGCTTAGATTTTCTTCATATTCAGATCTATATAATTTTCCTTTAACCTATTTACATAAATAAATTTGCTTTTATTTTTAGTTAAAATTAAAATTAATCTTTACTTTCAATAATTCTGTTAATTCCAAAACTAATTCTTTTGCAAACTTTTTTGCCAAATGTGAATCCATATCTTATTTGTTTTCTTCTTTAATATAGATATTATTTTTGGTTAGATCTCTCTAATCCATATTACTACTATTGACATCATAAGAGTTTTACTGGTTCATATCATTGTTTATTTTATTTTTAGTTTAGGCTGCTTTCTTATTTTATTCTGAACCAAAATTTTTAAAAGAAAAGGGCAATTAATTTAAAAGGCTTTCTCCATTCATAAATTTATTGATATTTTTGTAAGCAATATAGATAACTAGAATTATAAAAATTATTGTAGAAAAGCTAATTTTGGGAAATAGTCTAGCTTATTCTCTAGCATTATCTTAATAAGCAGTGCTTACTGGCTAATTAGAGTAATTTTTAGTGTATTTCATCAAATCAGGATCAGATAAATTAGGAGGTTAGGGCAGATTAGGAGGCTATGGTAAATTTGGAGTTTAAATATTGTGAATTGTTTTGCTAGGATTTTGTTCAACTTTTCTCCTTATGATTTCAACATTACCGAACGAATCTTCTCTCCTCTCAGAAACATATTCTGATTGATCAGATAAAAATGAAAATTTATTCTCTGGTAGATTAGAGCATAAACTAGAATTTTCAGATTTCAAAAGTTAGTTTTATTTAATATATTCGTTAATTGCTTAAATATCCTTTCTTTGATATCCATTATAGTTATTGTAGTTATTGTAAAACTATTACTAGTTAGGTTGGTTAGATGAGTATTTATTTCCTTAAATATAATTTCCTTAATGTAACATTTATTGTTGGTATTAATTATATTGCTGCTACTACATCATGTTATATTTGTTGTACTAATTGATTTAGTTGCCTGTCGAAGGATCTTAATAATCTAAGTAGCTAAATCTTTCAGCATCCCTATTGAAGTAAACTGGACTCATTTAATTTTTTAATTCCATAACATTTTTTCTATTCAATACTTTCTATCTTGTATTTGTTAAATGTTTAATATCAAGATCATTCAGACTTGTTGACTCATTACTTAGACGGTTTTTTTCAGATTATTATTTTTAATTACTCAAACTAATGGTTGAAAGAAGGCTTTATTTTCCAGTATCTTTAACTCTAAATTCCTTTTAATAATTTTCTTTCTCATTTTAATATTTCTTTATATTTCCATGCTCATTAAAATTCAGTTTATTTGGACTTCTCACTGAAACTCCACCCTTAATTCTTTTTAAAATGCATATTTATATTAGCCAATAAATAAATTCCTTTTTGATTTAGCTAAAAGAGCTAATAAAAATAAAAATAAACAATCCAAATTTTACAAATCAAGGTAGTTTGTAGATTTTTACTAGTTTTAGCCTAGGTTTTAGGCATAGTAAGAGCTTTTACTCATTTATGTAAGCTGGTAATGTTAAAATAAATCTTGTAAATTATTAACCAATATAGTTCGTTTTGCTACTGTTTATCACTAAGTTAAAGAAAAATAAATAGTAAATATTTAGAATTTGAAGTTTTCTTAATTTAAAATTTTACCGATAACAACTACAAAATCTTGAAATTTATATTTGAAATGAAAAAAAGAAATCTAGAAAATAATTCTAAGTGAAAACACGATAAAATAAGTTATTCAATAAAAAAAACACACATACAAATCTAATAAATAAATAGTTCAAACCTTATTTATTATTTCACTTAATAATTTTTTTTTGATTTTCATTTTTATTAATTTATGAAAACCTAAAATTCTACTAAATAAATGAGAATGAATTTATTTATTCTTAATTTCTTTTGTATTAGTTTGCTTTTTTATTTTTGTATGCCAAGAACAGAGAGAGTTATTAGCAATATTTAGTGCTTAGAAATGAAAAGAAATCAGTTAAAATTTGAATTATAAAAAAGGAATTAGGAGACACTAAAAATATAATTTGAGAAATTTGTATGCAAAAAGACAAAAAATAAATATTATTATGTTTACTAAATTTATATTTTTTTATTGATAAATGTATTCAATTTAATTAGCTTTCTATTTATCTATCTTGCTATTTAGCTAGCTAGCTAAGTACTTATCAAAAATATACTTGCTGCTATTGACTAATAAATTAAGTTATGGATTTAACTATACGGGAAATGAATGCTTTGAACAGTTCTTCTTTGTTTTTATATATTAATAAGGGGTAGTGATTTGTTTTATGGTCCTCAAGAGAGTCTTATCAAAATATAAATTCTAGAATCGACATTGAAGTTTTTAAGATCTTCATCTTTACCACTGATCTTCATAAGCAAGCCACCAAAACTAGCAAATACAGACACCATTTTTGTATAATTGTCTGAAATCATATTGTATATTTTACCGTGCATGACATATTCAAACTTATCCTTGATGCTTTCTCTGTCAAATTCTTCTGAGACAAAAATACCTTTGTCTTCTTAGAAATTACCCAAAGAAGTGGTAATCATAATCCAATATTAATTTCCTTTCTTCATGGGGTAGAGATCAGTATGAACATCAATTTCGATCTTAATGTTATTATCGCTAACCAAAACAACTCTTTCTACTTTTGAAAATTTTTCTTCCTTCTTGATTTCATCCAATTTGAAACGATCTTCAAGCAAGATATCACTTTTACTCATTTTTACTTTACTTATTCAGTGTATTAATTATTTAGTTTATCTTAATTTTTGGATCTTAGTCCTATTTTTAAATTAATTGCTATTAATTATTAATTTATTAATTAATTATTATTATTAATAATCTTTTATTTTAATTGCAACATATAATCCTGCATTTTTTTTTACTAACTTTGTATTTCCATATGTTTATATCTTTCAATAAATATCAAAAATATTACTTTGCTATCTCATGCACTCACAGAATCAGACTCAGTCTGATTTGCATTTGTTAAATCATAAAATGAATATTTATCTTAGATAACAAATACATAATTGACTAAAAAGAATGTTAAATTTGATTATAATGTAGTATTACTTTGAGCTGAAACAAACATCATTTAATTTTAAAAAATGCTTTTCATTCTACATCCACCAAGAAACAATAAATATTTTTTTTATAAGACATAAAAAATAATATAATATAAATTCAACATTTAATTGATATTTATAGTTTTATTAGCTTTTTAAAATTATTTGGATGATTGATGTGTTTTTAAGTTAATAATATTTATTAAATTTTAGTTTAATAAATTTGTGTTTTCTATTTATTTTGTTTGAATCACTGTTCCTGCTATTGTTGTTATTACTATTATTGCTATTGCTATTGCAATTATTGTTGTGGTACTTCTAAAGTTTATTGACTTGCTTCTTTGCTTATTACCATCAAACTTTAAGTCGATGGCTATAGAGAACCTAGATATTCCCTAATTTAAGAATATTTATAAATTTTTAATATAATGAAAGAAAAATTACCATATATTCTCAAAGTTAGAATAGCCTTCTATTGCAAATTCATTGAAGCAGCTAGTAAACATTTCTTTTCAAAATAAATATAATTAATTTTACATTAGTATAAATTAATAAATATATTTACTGTTTGAACAAAATACCCTGTCAATGGTGATCCTGAATGCATCATCTAATTATTAATTGAAATTTAAATAAAATAATTTTTATTAAAAAATAATTACTGAGCATTCTTGGGATTAACTTTTGTAAAAGTTCATTAGATTCTTCAATACAAGGATTACTGTTTATTTCTATTAACTAGGTATTGCCATTACTTTCTACCATGAAATCATACCCAAATATTTCAAATGTATTTTTTCTATCTTTCCTAAAAAGTTTTCTCCGAACAGAATTAAAAGATATTTTTATCAAATTCTTAATCTACTTTATGGTATCATCAGCTGTAAAAGTTGTACTCTTACTTTTCAAATATTCCTAATAATTAAGATAGTTTTAAAATCTTAAAAAAGACATAAATAATTTAAATAATCACTCCATATTCCTTAAACGATATAATATTGCCATTCTCGTATTTGCCATAATTTTTACCATACTTCTATATGGCGTTATTAGTAAGATGAACATACTTATCTTGTAAGGCGTGTGATCTTAAACTAAATTTCTCACTACTTAATCTGAGATATCCTTCCCTATAAATTTAAATAATGATAAATAGGTTGAACTAGATTAATAAAGAAAATAATTTACTTAAACATATAAAATTTGAAATCTTGATCAACTAAAACCCAAACGCGAATATCAAATTTTCTATCCTTGATTAGCAAAGGTTCTTCAATATATTTTTAGATGACTATCACTTTCGGGTTTTGGTTTAAATTGCTCACTTGAAGGCGAGGCTTTCTGTATATTTTTTCTACAGATTCACTTTATTATGTTTTAAGATCTATTTCTTTCAGTATTTCTTGATTTTTTTATTGTTATTCATACTTTTCAACAGCTTAAGGGCATATTTTGTTAAAAACAGATTTTAATTATTCTAATTTGCCATATGAGAGAAGCAAAATAAATAATTAAGACACCGTGCTGAATAAACTAATTCCTTAACCTCTATTTAAATCATCTGGTTTCAAAATCCAAATATTTTTTAATTTTGTTGTTTGCTGCAAATTAAAAAAGTAATCTACAAAATTTTAAATGTCTTTTTCATAATGGTCTGTTTCTACATTCAATAGAAAAGTTTTAGGGACTAGCTGATCTATTTCATTCTAATTTAAATATTTTCAAAAAAATTTTTGAAAAAAATCCAAAAATAAACATTTTAATTTCTCTTAAAATAATTATTCAAATAAAAAGAATAGTAAAATCTAATGCTTGTTGATGTGCTTGATATTTAAATTGATTTGATTTGATCAGAAATTTAGAATAAAAAATAAATTATAATTATTAATTAGATAATTTTTATTGTTTATTAAGTCTGTTTTGTATTTATGTATGAAATTGTTGATAGAATTAAATATGATTAATGATTATATATATAGCCGTTAGTATTACTTTATGTGAGTTTTTTAGGTTGTTGTATAACTTGCTTTTGCATGATATTTCGATATGATTTTCTATATGATTGACCATTTGTTTTTTAGAAGGAGTGTACATAATATCATCAAATTTGATTCCACTGCTTGTTGGCTTCCATCTAAAAAATAATAATATTTATTTTTAGTTCGTTTCTTAAAGAAAATGAATCTAAACCTGAAATGGAAAGAAGAATAGCTATTTTAAGCTTCTGCCCACCAATCTCTTTTATTTAAAATTCGCTTTACTATCTATGAGTTGTTACCTTTTTCAACAATATACTTAAAATTATATTATTTTTTTATTCATTCTAATGCTTATTATTAATTTTCTATGTGTCGATTAAATAAATTACTGTAAATTGAACTTTAAAAAGAGGTGCAATATAGAGTGTTGACATAGAGTTATGAATTAAAGAAGTAATGCTCATCTGTGACTTACTTACTTTGTTAGATACTATTCTTTTTTCCCTGTTTTTTATTTCCTTTTTTTCATCTTTTGCTATTTGTTGGTTCTGATTTAAAAGGAATAACTTTCATTTAATAATTGAAAAAAAAAAGAAAGAAAGAAATACTGTATTCTGATTTAACGTATTCAGCTATCCATTTTAAACTCGAGGTTCCTATCCTGCAGCGTTGTATTTTAGAAGAGGAAGAGTTATTCTTTATGAAAACTGTGTAATTTCTTTATTCTCCCTACTTTTATTAGTATTTTCTCCTGAGCTGCAAGACTAAGCTTATGTAGAAACAAAACTTTATCTTGTAGGAGATTTTTAAGAAATAATTGATTCTTTTGATACTTTATTCATTATATTCAAACTTTGGGAAACATAGTTCTCATTTCTTTTAAAATTTGTATTGCTGCTCTAATTTTGATAGGCATTTTTAGAAAAAATATTAGTGTTATTTGTCTTATTTCCTCTGTTTTATGACTTGGATAAACTAGTTAATATATTTGGGTATTTTTGCTATACGCTCTTCTCGAGATGCTTTATTTACAAATAATCATCAGGTTCTTTTTTAGATAAGTAAGTTAATCCTATTGGGGTATCTTATTATAATTGATGAAGCTCAAACACTCCCTTTGAGTTGTCATTACCTATAATAAAAGTACCTTTAGTACATTTGATTTTTTCAGTAGTGTTATTCATAGTTATTATAGTTATTGATTGAAATTCTAAATTTTAATTAATTTGATAATAGCCTAATTACTGAAAGACTATTAAATCTGTTTATTTTTAATATTCTTTTCAGTATTAAATAATTTACCTTTATTTAATATGTCCGTTTAACTATTAAATACTTTATCAAATAAATCAACTTCAACTTTTCTAAATTTATTTGTAAAACATGATTATTTTTAATTTTAATTTTTTAAAAATGGAGTAAGTTTATTTAAAAAATAAATTTTTTGTTGAGTTGGATAAAAGCTTGTACAATTTTTTTTTTTAAAACCATATTTCATATATTTCCTTCCTAATTTATTTTGTAATAAATTAATGATGAATTTAAATAGTTTTTTATTGATTGAAATTAATTATTAATGTTAAAAGTGATATCTTTTACTAAATTTAAATGGTTTCTTTTAAGTTGTTTTACATTTAAATAAAATTAAATAAGGAAAATTGTTTTTTTTAAATAAAAATAAAAACTTATTTTAAAAATAATTAACATAAAATATTAAAAAACATTTGCATTAAATAAAAAACAAGAATATTTATTGAAGTGCTTTTTTAAATCATAATTCAATCCTTTTAGTAACTAATCTCTTAATTTTATTAATATGAGCTTTTATTGGTTTATCTAAACTAAAGCCTAAAAAATTACTTCTTTTTTAAAATAAAATTTTATTTTTAAAAAATATGAGTGATGAAATAATTTCAAATAGTAAAAAGAATTAATCAAATTAAAAAATAAAATTTTATATTATTATTTTTTTAATATGATAAGAACACAAAGTTGAATCATAAATATTAAACAAATATTTTTACTCTAAATATAGTATCAAAGTCTGTAATCTATGACATCTACCCAAGGTGCGAGCTAAATGAATACCAAATTTATCTCCTAAAATATTATTTCTTTTATTATTTAATAGAAAAATAATGATTAAAATAAAGAATAAAAAAAACTCATCAGCTGAAAGCCAAAGTAAATTCTTCAAAAATAAATTATTTAAAAAAAAAAAAAATTTGTTCTAAGCATTCAAATTTGTTACAGGAAAAAAAGCTGTAAATTCTTAAGATTAGCTGCCTAATTAAATTCAATTCCATACAATATACAAGATACAGCATCGTCATCAAGATAATTACACCTATTGAAAAATAATGAAGAAAATATAGCAAGAGAAATTAATTGTTTTAATTTAAATTTTCGAATCTGTATGCAACAGTCTTCAATTTTAAAAATATTCTAATAAAATGTTTAAATAATTGAAAAATAAATGATATTTTACCCAATTTTTATTACCAAAGTTTCAAGATTTTTTTAGCTCTATAAGCTAGCTCCTAATGCCATAATGCCTGATTCCTGTATTGGATTACCTCTGATAAAAAAATAAAATTAATTAATAAAATTGTTAAACCTCTTTTAAAAAAATTAATGATAATTATTATTAATTTTTTAAAAAGTTTAAGTCAGTTGAATATTTTTATTTTAAGAATAATTTTAATTTAATAATTTTACTCAAGATATAATATCAAAGTAGAAAGATTTCTCATTTTTTATAAAGCTGAGCTTAAGTTCTAGATGCCCTCATTCCCGATAATGTTAAAACTAAACAATTATTAAAAGTGATCTAAAAAACCAGAGGAGATAAAGTTTTAAAAATAAAATTTTAAGTGAATTTTTATCATATTTGTATGAAATAAATTAAAAGAAAAAAAAACGATTTACCTAAGATCTATTTGTAAATTTTAGATATGCTTGCAGTTGAGCAATTTCGAATTTAAAGGAATCAAAGATTCATTATATATATTTTTTTCTCTAAGCAATAAAATCATTTTGATGAAGTGAATTGAATCAAAAATAATAAATATTGAAATAAAGGAAATTGAATCAAAGACAGATTTAAAAAAAATAAAAAAAATATTTTTATCTTTAACTTAAACAATTGTTTGTATATCTTTTAAATAATTCATGATTTTTTAGCAAATTTTAATTATAAATGATTAAATAGTTAATAAATTAATAATAACAAACAAAAAAAAAATGATAAATTTCTTAAGATTTTACCTGAGTTAAATCTCTATTTAATTGTAAGAAGTTTCAGAAGATCTAACAAACTTTTTAATAAATAAAAATAAAAATTTAAAACAATATAGTATTATTATCAATTACATTTTCTAAATTATCAAAAGTAACTTTCAGTTTTAACATTTTATTTTTCAGATTGTTCAAAATCTCAACTATTTTTAATTCTTTATTTCTTATTTTTTGATTAGTAATTAAAAAATTTTTTAAATCCTATTTATTTTACTCAAAATCCATGATTGCTCTCTAAAATTTAAAAATTACACATTGAAAGAGATTAATTACAAATAAACAATATTTTTATTTTGTTTTATAATTAATTACATATTTTTAGAAATATTTTAAGAAATCATCCAGAAATAATATTAATTAAGTTTAATGATTATTTTAATTTAATGAATTTATGATTATATAGGTAATTTAAATTAGATAAAAAATTTGTTTAAAAAAAAAATACAATATAACATAGGCTATTCTTTTAAATGTTAAAAATTTTAATTTATTTTTCATTGTTAATTTTAGTGAATAAATAAAAAACAAGAAGATCTACACAAAAATTAGATTAATTGCTATAGGATTTCAAGTCAACAAGTAGGAACTAAAAAAAATTTTATTGATCAACACTAAGTTGCGTCTTTTAGCTGGTTTTTCATGATAATCTTTTATTTCTATTTTTATACCACAATAATTGACTAACTATTTAGAAAACACGATGATTTAGAGTTTAAAATAACATTTTTTATGATTTTTGATAAACTATATTTTCTAGCACAATAAATAGCATTAAATTGAATTAAATAAATTTTTTTAAATTAGTTGAGAAATTTTTAATGAAAAAATAATATAGTAATAATAATTTTAAAATATTTGTTAAAAATAAATAATGAAATCATTAATTCAATTATTATGTGTCTAAGGTTTTTTTTTATCTTAAAGAATATTTGACAAATTTTTTTCTTTATGACATTAACTCATCAAATAAATTAGATATATGCATCTCCTTTTAGTATCTATTAAGAACAAAATATGTATCTTTTTTTATTGAAGAATCTACTTTTTTGTTAAAAACAATTTTATTTAGGTTGGAGGATTATTTTTATACCAATTATTTTTTTTTTTTGTTTTTAAAATATTATCTGACCGTAATTACAAGCTACACTAACATGATAACTGGTGGTAAGAACATAATCATAAATAATATCACTATAAATGATATGATTCCTACATCTAAAACTAATTCATAATTATTTATGTATGGTTATTATGAATATATATTTATCAATAGAAAAACTACATATAGCAGTAGCCATAAAACAGAATTTGCTATAAACAAAAGGTTGT
>JH720333.1:508801-569715 GCA_000231825.2 Tetrahymena elliotti 4EA
TCACATGAGCTACAACCTAAAGGACACTTTAATAAAAATAAATTAACTATTAAAATGAAATTTATTAATTTTTTAAAACAAACCATTAAAAAAGCGTACAAATTTATTCATAAAAAAAAATAATATTTTTTAAATTTTGATAGCTTAAAAACATTAGAAGGAGGTTATCTGCTGTTTTTTGTTATGAAAAAAAGGGAGGGGGATGAGGGGATTATTAAAAAAAATTTAGGTAATGTGCTAAAAATTTATGAAAGCCACTTCCTCCCTTCAAATTTTTTATTTTAACATTTTTTATGAAAGAAATTTACTAAATTAAATTAACAAATTATAAATTTTATAATATTAAGAAATACCTTAAGCACTACAATTTAGAGCTATTCCAGATAATTAGCATTTGCTCCAGGAGAGTATGAAATTGTAGAAATTATTTAGTTTATATTATTATAAACATAGGAGTTGGAAAAATAATCGCACAATCCTGATGTAGCAAGATAATAAGATTTAATTAATGAAAATGATTCAGTAGGTAAATTATTAACAGACACAGAGGGAACCAAAACTGGGCAATTGATTTCGGGTTTTTGAACCCACTAAACAGGGAAAATAAAGATTCTTTAAGCATAGTAAGGAGAACTATTTATGAATAAGTTAAAAATTGTAAATTGTAAGCTTAAGTTGTAATTCATAAGAAAAGTAGAAAAAAATAATTGGTTTTAGTATTAATCTATCATAAATTGTTTGTTAAATTTGCTACAATCGTTTTGTAATTAATAAATGAATTGAATTAAATTCATTTACCTATCAAAATTAAAAGTTATAGGTTGAGTATAATCACATGAATCTCCTCCTGTTCCATAATAATCCTTATCTTCAGTAATTTTTTTTATATTTTCACAACCATTTGGGAACTTCAAATTTTTATCATATTGATCCAATGATGGAATTGAGTAAACTCCTAAAGCACATATGTATTCTGTTGAATATTAATTTTTAATAAGTTTTATATACTACATTTGAAATATAAAACTTCATTACTAGATGAATCATAATTTCCTGCTTATGCAGCATTAACACAATCGTATCCAACAACTACAGGTATTACTTACAACAGAAGAGAAAATTCAAAAATAATTTTAAATAGGAGTCTTTGAAATTTCATTTTTGTATATTTATATTTATTTTACATATATTATTGTTCACAAAAAATATTAATTATACCTAAAATTTTTTTTTACAACAACCTTTAAGAAAAAAACCAGAAAAATCACACAGCTTAAGTTTTTGTGACTTAAAAATTGGCAAACAATAAATTTTGGTTTGCTAACTAAATTTTATTTTGATAACAATTGTGAAAAACAAGTGGATGGTCTTTATTCTTGATTTTTAAGATTAACAAGAATAAGTGTTTAGTATTTTTCTTAGAGATTTTTTTACATTATAAAAACATAGAGCCATTTATTATATTTTAAAAAATTCTAATAAATGTCCAAAAAATTTCTAAAATGCTATTTATAATTGGTCTAATTAATCATAAATAACTCAAGGCAGAATTAATTATATTATTAAATCTTAGGAGCATGATAAAATTATGTTTTTCATCACATTCTTATTGCTTTGGAACTCGCTAACTGTATAAAATTGTTATTTTAATCAGATTTTATTAGAAATAATTTACATTTCTACTATTTGCTTGCATTCTTTACTATTTTTGAAAAAAGTTAGGACATTTACCTCAAAAGGTGTTAAATTAATTATTAAAATATATGCTTTATAAAATATAATAGTATACTTTAACTAAATAAATCAAATATTAGTGATACATAATTTACATTACTTCTTTTTACTACACTAATAGCTTTTAGCTTGTTAGTTACCAACCTTAAGGTACACTTGCATTAAAATGAATTTTTATTAGATAATCTATTATGTATGGTATTATTTAATACTTTTAAAAGCCGAAACAGCTGAAAGCGAATAGTAATTAAAAGTCATTGAGCTAATTTGTAGTCAAAAAATTAACTTTTGTGGTTTTTCTTATTTATCAAGTATTTTAATGAATATAATTTAAATTAAGTAATAATCATTAAAGTTTTCAATAAATTTGTTTAAAGAATTGCCATAAGAATATTAATTTTGAAAGATAGATATTTTTTAATCTATTTTGGTAATTGTAAGTTAAGAGTTATTAAACAAACCCAATATATTGATTGAATTTGTTAAAAGAAATGTTAATTTAATACTAGCTTCTTTCACATCTGTAACATAAAAAAAATTAATAAATAAAAAAATTAATCATAAAAATCCATTTTAAACATTGAAAACTCTAAAAATAAATCTTAGATTCATCTTGAAAGATAAATTCATATTGATTAGTATTTACAAAGTAAAAAATAAACTATTCTTTTGTTTGGCTTGAGTCTTTTTATTAAATTAATTAAATAATTACCATAAATAATTTAATTTATACAGATTATAAATACTAAAAAATATAAACTGTAAGTAAAATTAGTTTTAAGAACAACAAAAAGTTTAATTGAAAAAAAAGAAAGTATGATTTGACACACAATAAAGTGTAACCAAATTCAGAAAGGATGAATACAATAATTTAAAAACAAAAATTTTAATATTTAATTAGTGAAATACATTCTAAAATTTATAACGCTTAATCAAATAATTTAATATTCAGTGAATTTAAAGAAGTCTTTTTAAATTAATTTTTAATTTACTAAATAATATGATGTGTTTTTTATCAAATTTCCTTTTTTCCTTCATTTTTATTTTTAAAATTTAAACAAACTTTTGCTAAGTTCTTTAAAATAGACTTTTATAATTACCGAGCTTTTAGCAAAATATTTAAATTAATTTATCCTAACTAATCACTTTTTTAATTTTTTAACTATCATTTACTCGTATAAATGTATTTTGTAATCAAAGTTAAATTATTGCATAAAGATAGAAAATACTTTATCTATTTACAGTTTTTATACTTTACTAGGCATCATCATTAAATTCCTCAAACCCTCTTATTTTAAAGATTTTTAAGAAAATAGGATTACCTATTTATTAAAGAGAATGTTGATATGTGTGAAAAGATGCCTTTAATCTGCATTTCCTTAGTATTTGCTTCTCTTTTACTGTTTTTACTTGCCACTGTTATTAATACTATCATGCCTTTTCATTAATTATAAATATATATTTTATACATAAATATTAGTTCTAAGAAGTAATAAAAGTATAGTTTTAGAGTTATTTTTTAACAAATTACCAAACACCTAATATAATAGAGTTTCACTTAATTATTTTATTCTTAATATCCTTCAAAATTTTAATTTTATTTCTAGATTTTATTTTAAATGATGCTCTCTTTTACATTAATTCATAAAATATTTATGATTAATTTTGCATTTCTCTAAGTTATCTTTTTATTATTTTTTGAGTGTAATTACAAAAATTAAAATCAATCATATGAAAAAAATGGAAAAGTGAGGTTGGGCTGATTTTTTTCAAGATTTTTTTGAAATTATATTTTCTTAACCAAACCTTTTTAACTACTTTAATCATTTTACCTCATATTTTAAATCCAGATTAAAACAATAATTTGAAAATATGGATATAGATAAAGATGTATTTTACATCATATCTGATCCCATAAGGTGTACAAGTTTTTAGGTGAACTTAAAAAACTCTTACAAATTTACTTAAATACATTCCAATTAGAACAGAAATCAGTCTGTTCTTACATTCAATTAGAAGGTTTGCTAAAAAATAAAAAAGTTTGCTTAAAAGTTAAACATTTGAATGAGCAGTTTGTTTTATGCTATTTATGATTTTTTAAGAATTTTATTAGCAATATTTCACTATAAATTATTTAAACTACATCACCCCTTAATTTATTTAAAAGACACCTCTCTCTATTTTATTTAAACAGCACTTTCCATAAACCATTTTAATGACACCAACCTTTTTTTCACTAAAACGACACATAATTTTATAAACTACTCTATACTTAATTTTTTTAAAACAACCTATTACTAATTCATTTTAATGATGCTCACTAACAATTTCAATATTAACAAAATTTTCTATATAGAACACTTATTTAGGTGTCTTTTAGATGAATTAGTGTTATGGAGTTTTTTCGATGTTTTAATGTGTTGTTAAATGATTTTATGGGAAGTGTAGTTTAAATAAAATAGAGAGAGGTATTTTTAAAAATTAAGGGGTGTTGCAATTTAAATAATTTAGTCTTGACATAAAAAATCCAATTAAATATATTTTTTAATAGTTAGTTGAAAATTTTTAATGAAAAATTATTTTGTGGATGCAATTTTAAAATATTTGTTGTGAATAAATAAATAATAAAATCATAAATTTAATTATGAAGTGTATGTGGTTGTTTTTTTTATCTTAAAGAGTATTTGACAAATTTTTTTCTCTTCAACATTAACTCATCAAATAAATTAGATATCTGCATCTCCTTTTAGTATCTATTAAGAACAAAGTATGTATCTTTTTTTATTGAAGAGTCTACTTTTTTGTTAAAAACAATTTTATTTAGTTTAGAGGATTCTTTTTATACAAGTTACTATTTTTTTTTATTTTTAAGATATTCTTTTATCATAATTACCAACTAAATTAACATTATTACTGGTGGAAGAAACATAATCATAAATAATATCACTATAAATGATATGATTCCTACATCTAAAACTAATTCTTAATTTTTTATGTATGGTTATTATGAATATATATTTATCAATAGAAAAACTACATATAGCAGTAGCCATAAAACAGAATTTGCTATAAACAAAAGGTTGTTAAGTTTAGTTCTAAAAGTTCTTAGGTTAATTGTTATTGCAGCCAAGCTAAATTATATAGAGATTGAGAGTGATACAGCTGCTTGCCAAATCTCATTAAATTATAAAAAAATTGTTGGTAAAAGTATGGCTTCAAATACAAGACTAATCAATAAATAATGCATTCTACTTTTAGATTCAACTATTATATCATCAAGGATCTTTTTTTTCGTTATTTATTTAAAATCATTTTCATCTTATCTAATAAATTAATAGTTAATAAATATTTTTAAAGTTTAAAAGACACAAACAGCTGATATAAATTCAATTATGAGGAAACTTATTTTAAGGTATTTACTTTAAATATCTAAATTATGAATAAATTCTTTGATTTATTAGTTTATTGCAATTATAAAAACCATCAAGCATAATTAACTGTATTGAATAATTAATCCTAGAAAGATTTTATCATAGAGAGAATTTGAAAAAGAAACCAGTTTGATATATTTTTTTATCTTTGAAATTGAAAAGAAAAGTAAGAACAAGAAAGAATTTATGAATAATATTAAAGCATACTATCCACTTGTCTGCAAGATATCGTAAGAAATATTTACTTCATAGAATCTCAAATTCTAGTATTAAGTTATATTTAAGTTAATCAAATTCTCAAAAGCATTCAAAAATTTAAATTACTAAGTAGGGTATTACTCTATTGTTAAAATAATTTTTAAAATTATTCAGCTAATATTTTATTTAATTAGGAGAAAAAGGCTTAATGCAAAAAAAATATTTTTAATTTGAGAAAATTTATTATTTCTGTGTAAAATTGAAGTTTTTATTTAAAAAAAAATTACTTTATAAGGCAAGTAAGATATCATATAAATACTTGGGAAATATAACATCTACCAATAAAAAGAAACTGAGCTTTTATGATGCTATACCAGTCATAAGAAATCCAAATGTTGAAGTTGAGATCATATTATTAATAAAACTTAAGCATAATGAACTAATTTAAGCGCTTTAAGAGCCGTCTCCAACAACAGAAATAATTTGATTGATAGATTCTTTACTTAAGGTAGAATTATAGTTAAAATAGGTTTCTATGCATTTCTAATTAAATAATTATTTTGTTTCATAACATGATAAGCATTAATTCTAGCTTATTCCAAAGCAAGTCTTACACCCTTAATAGCAAGGATTACAATTTCTTCCTTTTATGAAAAATCCATCATTAGTATCACAATCACTACATGATTAATTTGAAAACAAATAAGTTTACATGGGACATTATAAACAGTTAGTTGCTAAGGGTCCATAACAACTCAAACAGCTGAAATGACAATCAAAACAAAAACTCCCTTCTATATACTTTCCATCTTCTTAACAAGATGTACAAGAATTATCTTTATATAAATATGTTCCAACTGGGCATGATTTACAGTTATTTGGTAAAGAACCACTGCAAGTTAAGCAATTTTAGTGACAATCTAAGCAATTTGTGCCATCTATATATATTTTCTGATCTGTACAAGCTATGCACTAATTTCCATGATATAGATAAGTTGCGGAATCAGAACCGTTTGGACATATTATACAGTTATTCGGTTAAGAACCGTTACAAGTTAAACAGCTTGGATGACAATCCATACAATTCTTATTATCAATATATAATTTATCACTAGTACAAGTAATACATTAATTGCCTTGATACAAATATCTATCTGATGCACAAGATTTACAATTATTATAATTTATACCATTGCAGGTTTGACATGTATTATGACAATCCAAGCATTTTTCATTGTTGCTAATAAAAACTCCATTTTATAAACAGCTTTAACATGTGTTATCTTTATACAAGTATTTTGGATTGTTGCAAGTCAAACAATATATACTACTATTCATGCAAGTTTAGCAATTTGAATCGCATTATAAGCAAGTAATTCCAGATTAAAAATATCCATCAATACAACTATTACATTTAATTAAATCACTATCACATGAGCTACAACCTAAAGGACACTTTAATAAAAATAAATTAACTATTAAAATGAAATTTATTAATTTTTTAAAACAAACCATTAAAAAAGCTTAAATTTATTCACCCAAAATTAATTTTTTTAAATTTTGATTGTTTTCAAATAAAAATTAGAGAGAACGTTAGAATTGATTTCTTTGAGCCACACAAAACTTGTGCAGTATTATAAGAATCACTTGATATTTAATGATAAATTATACATGTTTCTATAAATCTATATCTATGCTTATATGCAGTGAAAAAATTTTGAATAAAAGCTTTTTTTGAAAATAATTAAATTTTGAGATTGTTTGTAAGAGTGATGATATTCATTAATTTAAAACTGAAAAATTCATCATTTCATTATTAAAAAAAAAAGGAGTTGGCGTAATAATCATAAAAACCTGAAATGCAGCCAGATTTAAATAATTAGAATGATTTTGTTGGTAGGTTATTAACAGATACAGAGGAAGACAAAACTGGGCAATTGGTTTCTGAATTTTTAGACCATTAAACTGGAAAAACTAATATTTTTTAAGCATAATAAGGAGAGCTATTTATGAATAAGTTAAAAAATATAAATAGTAAGCTAAAGTTGTAATTCATAAGAAAAGGAGAAAATTTGGTTTTAGCATTAATCTATCATAAATTATTTTTTAAAACTGCTTCTATAAAATATTAATTTACCTATCAAAATTAAAAACTATAGGTTAGGTGTAATCACATGAATCTCCTCCTGTTCCATAATAAATATCACTTTATAGCTAAATTTGTTTTATACTTTGACAACCACTTGGGAACTTCAAACTTTTATCATATTAATCTAATGATGGAACTGAATAAAATGCTAGAGCACATATGTATTCTGTTAAATATTAATTTTTAATAAATTTTCTGTACTATAGTATTAGCGCAAATATATCCTTTAACTAAAGGCATTATTAAAAATACAAGAGAAAATTCAAAAATAATTTAAATTTTGATTTTAAATAGGGCTCTTTTTAATTTCATTTTAATTTATTTTTTCTATTTATTTAGCTTTAACTATTGTTCACAAAAAATATTAATTTTAACAAAAGTTATAATTTACAACAAACTAATAAATAATTGTTAAGAAAAAGTAGAAAATCTAGCGACCTAAGTTTTTTTTGTGACTTAAAAATTTCGCAAACAAAAATAAATTTAGTTTAGCTTTCTAAATTTTATTTCAATATCAAAAATTGTGAAAAGATCTTCTTTATTCATGATTTTAAAGATCAATAATAGTCTCTTTAATATTTTTCTTAGATATTTTTACCTATTATTATTTTGTAAAGGCTATTTATAATATTTCTAAAAATCTAATAAAATATCCAAAATATATAAAAAATACGATTTGAAATAGGTGTAATTAATCATAAATAATACAAAACAAAATTAATAAAGTTAATAAATCTTAGGAATATGGTAAAATTATGTTTTTCACCAAATTTTACTTTGTTTGAAAAAAGTAAGGTCAATTACCTCAAAAAATATTAAAGTTATTATTAAAGTTTATATTTTTCAATATAATAGTAAATTTTAAATAAATAAATTAGATATTATGATACATTTAAAAAGGTATTTTATAATAAATTTAAATTTCATATTTTTACTATACGGATTGCTTTTAGCTTATTAGTTACCAACCTTAAAGTGCCGCAGCATTAAAATGCAAATTTATTAGATTATGTATTATGTATGGTAATTAATACTTTTAAAAGCTCAAACAGCTGAAAACAAAAAGGAATTAATAGTAATTGAGCTAATTTGAAGATCACAAAATTAACTTTTTGAGGTTTTATTATTTATCGAAAATTTTAATGAAGTAAGAATAACATACTTTCACAAAAAATTTGTGTAAAAATTTCTTTGAGGATATTTGAAAGATAGATATTTTTTAAATATATTTTGTTATTTATAAGTTAAGAATTAAAGGAATTCTATTTTAATACTCGTTTTTTTCTATCTATATAGTAAAAAAAGAATAGTAAACATCAACTTTATACATTGAAAACTTTAAAAATAAATCTTTGATTTCAAGATAAATTCATACTCATTACTATTTATATATTAAAATACAAACAATTCTTTTATTAGGTTTTAATCTTTTTATCAAATGATAACCATAAATAATTCTTTAAAAAAGATTATTTATTCTCACAAACATAAATTGTAAATAATATTAGTTTTAAGTACAGCAAAAACTTTAATTGAAAAAAACAAAAAGAGTTTGATTTGACACACAATAAAGTGTATCAAAATTAAAAAAGGATGAACACAATAATTTAAAGACAAAAACTTTAATATTCTAAAATTTAGAATCCTTAATCAAAAAATTAATATCTTTTTGAAAGGTAAATTTATATTTAGTGAATTCAAAGAAATCTTTTTCAATACATTTAAGAAATTATAAGAGGTGTTTTTATCAAATCACCTTATTTCCTTTCATTTTTTTTAAATTTAAATAAACTTTAGCAAAGTACTAATAGAGTTTATTTTTTAATGCAATATTTAAATTAATTCACCCTAATTAATCATTTTTTTTATTTTTTAACAATCATTCACTCTTATAAATGTAAAGAAAAAGATAGAAAATACAATATCTTTTACAGTTTTTATTCTTTTCTAAGCTTCATCTCAAAAATAATCTCTTTCCTAATTAAGCACGTCAAACCCTTTTTTATTAAAGATTTAAAAAAAATAAGATGAACTGAACTCAAAGTATTTATTATATAAAATGATTATATGGGTGAATATTTTTCTTTAATCTTCATTTCCTTAGTATTTGTTTCTACATAATACAGTAGAAATTTAAATTAATTCATTTATTCGCAATACCCTTCAAAATGTTATTTCTAGATTTTATTTTTATGATTTTTTAAATGATACTCTCTTTTACATTCATTCATAAAATATTTATGATTATTTTTGCATTTCTCTAAATTATCTATTTATAATTTTTCAGCGAAATTACCAAAATTAAAATTAATCATATTATTTATATAAATCAAATATTTATTTGGATTTATTTGAGCACTTATCTCATTTAAGCAATGTCAGAATTATATCAAATGTATTTATTTACTATCTGCAAAATATCTATTATGAAAAATTAATTTTTAGATAAAAACATTTTGAGATTATTATTGTTTAATCGCATTCTTTTTAAAAAAACCTCTTCTGACAAGTAAAGAAAAAATATTATAAATAAATCTATATTTTAAACATTTAATTTAATAATTTAGGAATTAATTCTTAAATAATATTTCTTTGGAGAAATGATTGATTTGAGGGATTACAAAATTTTTTTAGGAAGTTCTACCCATTAAGTTTTTGTTCTCTAAAATATAAAAATATGACAGAAAATTTAAATTTATAATATATATATAAAATGAATATGGTTATCATATTTCATAAAATTTGTTTGATTATTAAACTTTAAAATCTATTTCAAGTTTTTATTACTGAGTTGATAATAGCTGAAATTTAAATTCTAATAACTAAAAATTATTAAATAAACTAAATGAAAAGGTATATTTTACCTTACAAAAACAAAATATTTAATTCTGAAACACATATTCAAAAAATAAATCATAATATTTTAATAAATCCAAATAAAATTAAATTTATAAACTGAATGACAAAAATTTTTTCATTTTTAATTTAGATAAATTAGTTTAATTTACTTTAATTATTAAATGATTTTAATTAAAATTTGGAGAAGGATGACAAAATTTAATTAAATGATTTTAATTAAAATTTGAAGATGGATGTGAAAATTTAATTAAATCATTATATTATTTTTGTGGTTTTAATTTTTATAAAGACATTTAAAGATAATTGCAAATAGATCTTATAAAGACTTTTTAAATATTTTTTTATTTATTTTGTAAAGGAATGAGAAAGAATTTTTAATATTGATAGATATTTTAGTTATATAGATAGATTCAATTAAAAATAAAATCAATTAAACTAACAAGCACAAAAGTAATATTGATAAATAAAGCATTAAGTTCCATACTTTACAAGCAAGCAAGAAAATAAATGAGTAAAAATATAGTTAAGGCGATAAAAACAAAGAAGACAGCTTATCGTAATGAGAGGGCTTTTAATGATAAGAATTTATTGTTGTCTAATAGTGAAATTTTAGTTTTTAGAGCTTAAAATGAAGCAAAGCTTATATTTTTTGCAATTTTTAGTTAACTCCAAACAGAAACATTTTTACAAGAATTAAATCCTGATGAGACTTTCATTATAAAAGAGATGAAGTTCCTACCTGACTCTGAGTAGTTTTAGCTTAAGCAAGCTGATGGAAAAGGATAATCTAATAATCATAAAAATATCTTAGCTATTATTGACAATTAGAATAAAGTATATTTAATAGACATTGAAGTTGATTATGTATAAGGTAAAATGGCTTGTATTATTTTTGCTGATATGCCAAGTAGAGAGTAAGAGATGTGTCAATAATTATTTTGGTCAGGAGAACACTTGATGATATTAAAGGAGGGATAGTTAATTATTGATCGTAAGCTAAAGCTAAAAAACCGTAGCATTATGTAGAAATAGCAATATTTTGTTGGATCGAAAGAAATTGCATGCAGAAGAATTGTGGCTGGAAAGACTTAATAAAACAGAAAATTCTTCTATGGTATCTGTGGCAACTCCAATTCTGTATTTTTAAATGAAAAGGACAACTAAAAACTATTTTTTGCCATTTCTCTTACATAGAATTCTGATTTATTGGATATTTACCTTTCTGCTTATAATGATATAATTGTGGCTACCAAATCAGGAGTCCTTTATGCTCTAGGAAGTGAGAAGCTTGATTAATTACAAACATATCACACTAATTTGGAAGATGATGAATTTGTTGTTGAAACTCATATGGATAATGCTTAGACTTCAATCTTTCTCCTTACTAACAAAAACTAGATTTATCACATTTTTATTTAAAAAGCTAAGCTAAAAGACGGTTCAATTAAAGTTTTCAAATCTAAAGGAAATTTGAGATTCCATAACAAAAATGTGATTTTTACGTTTTGTGTTCTTGCCATTCCAGAGCCAATCGAATAATGTCTATTTAAATAAAATGATAATAACTAATAAATATAATCTTCATTCTAGACATTTAAACCATCTCTTTCTAATGTTAAATATTTGCTATTTTCCTTACTATCATCAGAAGAAGTTATGAAGATATTCTCAGTAGATCTAAGCACTCATGAATAGATTTATCAAGATTCAGATATTAATTAAGAATTCCCAATCAATTACCTAGAATCCTTAGAGATACCTTAATCCGTTAATTCTTAAATTTAAAACACTAATAATATTATCCCACCTCCTCAAAATAAAGTATCTTCAAGCTAGCAATTTGCAAGCACAGATGAATTAAGCAATGTTTATTAATCATCTTAGCCTAATTCAAATTAAAAGTTATCATAGCAAATATTTGAAAAGGTTTAAAATACAAAAACACATAATATCTAAGAAGTTATTGAGCAAAAACCATCATCAAAGCCAGTAAAATATATAAAATTTCTTTTGCTTATTTTTGAATTCATTAATTGTTAATTTTTAAACAAAATCAAAGGTTAATCCTTCTATTTTACCTTAGCAATAAGATCCAATCTTAGGTTTGCTATACAACTAATTTGAATAGCAATAGTAATAAATATAATAGTAGATATAAACTTAAGTTCAGCCACCTTTACCATTGAATTAGTTAAAGGATTAATCATCATATACATCTCATGAGTAAAAAGAGGTCAGAAAAAAAAACTAAATTAGAACTCTTACTAATTAGAATGAATAAAATGTTGAACAAGAAGAAATACAATACCCTGATTAGGTATTTCATCATAGCCATCACTAGCATTCTGAACACAAAAGCAACTATGTAGAAGAGATAAAAGATATAAAAATAAGCAAGATTTTTGAAGAAAATGTAGATAGGATGACAACTTAATTAGATGATTATTTTGAAGTATGCAGAATTTAATAGCAATAAAATATAATTCAATTCATTTTTAATAGAAAAAATTTAATAAACTTGATGCAATAGTTGGAGCAAAAATAGAAAAAATCAGAAAAGAGGATGATATAGTTGGTATGGTAGATAAAAGCACATAGAGCTAAAGAGATAAGTTAGAACAATTTTTGCATGATGAAATGGAGGGATAATACAAGAACTATGTAGAGTAAAATATGAAAACTTACATGATTGATATGTTCCAATAGGTCACTAAGATTTTTGAAAGAGGATAGAAATTTTATACAGATAAGATTTAACAAGAAAAAGAAAAATCTAAAATATAAAATGAAAACTCTGATGAAATACTCAATATCGTGAAAAAAATAACAAGCCCATTCTCTGAATCCACCATTACTTCCAAAAAAATTCTTACTGAGATAGTGCAAATATCAACTGAGAGAAAGAACAAAATGGATAACTTAGAAAAGTAACTTTCTCAACTCATAACTAAGCAGGATCAAATAGTTTCAAGAATTCAGACTATGGAGAAATCATGTAAATATTAAATAAATAATTGAAAATTAAATTTAAATTTTAATCTTAGTGTAAGAAGAAATGGCTCCACAAAAAATTTAGAAAATCATTGAACAATCAGTAGCAAATCAAATACAGTAAACATAATTGATTGGTGGATTTCTTTCATAAAATAATTATAAAAATTAAATATAAAAGGAAATTGTAATACTAATCAATAGCAAACAAAAACGATAATGTCGTGATTTAGCAAATCAAAAAACCACCTCATTAATAGCAAATTGATACTAACTCAGCAAACGAATCAGGAGGTGATAACTCTCGTAGAAGACCAATCAAGAAAAAAGCTACGAACTAACCAAACTATTGAGTCAGGAATCTAACTCAAAAAATATTAAGAAAAACATTTTTGTTTGAGAAAATATTCTAATAAATAATTTTCATTTTGTTTGAAAAAATTTTAACTTTAACATATTTAATACTTTAGGTATTCGTAACATTTATCTTTTTTTTCATTTTTATTTTTTTGGTGAAAAAGTTTTAAAAATCGTTAGATTTATTCAGTAATTCAGATCTTTTATATATAAGCTATTTTTCTATTAAAAAACTAACTTGGTTTATTTGACATATTTAGAGAGAGTGAGTGAGTGACTTATTATTTAATTTTTACTAATAACAACAACAATAAATAATACATTTTAATTATTAATATTTTTTTTAACTTTAATTCTATTTATTTTTTTTATATTTCAACGTTTCATCAGTTTCTTTACAACATCCAAATAATTAATACGCTCATCACTTTTAGGGTTGATATCTTTTAAGAATTCGTTTGCTTGTTCTTCACTCCATCTATTTCCAAGAGTCATAAGCAATTCTTTGAATTATTCTACTCTAATGTATCCTTCTTATTCTTTGGTTTCGTTGGGTGTTTTAGCAAGTTCATCATTGACAGCCTTTTCAACAAGTTTAAATGCCTATGTCAATTATTCATCTTTATCATTATCTCTTATTTTCTTGGAGACTATAATGAAAACAGCATCTTCATTGATACCATCTGCTTCTGGAGAAGTTAAACAAAATTCATTATATAATTCTTCTAATTCATCATCAGGAAAAGTGATGTTAACAGAAGTTAACAACTCTTTCAATTCACTGAGATTTATATACTTATCATTATCACGATCAAAAAGAGCAAAGTTATTTTAATATTGCTATTTCTTCTCTTCAGAGAAAAATTTCTAGAAATCTTAATACAAATGGTGCTTTAATTCTTCAATTATTTCTTTGGCAGGCTTCTTTGGCAAGCCATCATTCAATGTAACAAACTATTTTTCTAACTTTCCTGTGCTATCCATAATTTAAGAAACTTATTTCTTTATTACTAAATTAATTCAAAAGTAATTTAATTGATTTCAAATAAAATCTTTATTTGATTCCAATCATTGAATTATGCAACCAATTTTTTATTAACTAATTATTTACTCTTTTTTTTAACATTCAAAAATGGCTAAAATAAATATTAAATTATTTTATTTATTTATTTACTTGTGAGTATATCTTTTTCTTGGATATTTTCATTAATTAAAACATTTTTAATTCATTTTAACAATTTTTTCATTGAAAAAGTTGTTTATTTTCAAATTTTATTGTTTTATTTGATTTAAAGATTTCTACAAATTATTCAAATAACTTTAGACAGTCAGTTTGTCCGAGTGGTTAAGGAGGTTGACTCGAAATCAACTGGGTTTACCCGCACAGGTTCAAATCCTGTAGCTGACGAATTTTTTATTTTGATAGAAATATAAATTTTAATATTTTTTATAATGAATATTGCAAGAGGTAATGTGTTTTTATTTAGGCTTTTAAAAGAAACAAACAAAATGTGATGAATTTGAAATATAAGAAATGAATAATATTATGTTTGATTTTTGATAAGAATTGGTTTCTTTCATATTATTTTAGAAGATATTATGTGTAGGTAAATTGAATTTATTATTTAGAAAACCACGTTTTTCCACATTAAAATTAATTTTTAAGTGGGAATATCCAAAGAAATATTTCAATAATATACTTTAATTTAATTAATTATTTAGTATTAAGTAAATAGATACTTTTAGAAATGAACGTATTTGTTATAGGTGTCATCTATCTTATTTTTGTGCTAGCAGCTATCGTAGCATCCTTGTTAACCATTTAAGAAAAGCTTAAGTTTGAAGATGAAAACGGAGTTCTTATCTTAACTGACAAAAATTATAAATTTGCTCTTGAATAGCACGATTTTATCATGGTTGAATTTTATGCCCCATGGTGCGGTCACTGTAAAAATTTGGCTCCTTTATATGAAAAGGCTGCCTAATAACTTAAGGATAGTAACAACAAGGCTGCTCTTGCCAAGGTTGATGCTACTGCTGAGAAATTTATTGCTGCCCAAAACCCTATTTAGGGATATCCTACTTTGAAATTCTTCATCAAGGGTAAGCCCATTGAATACAAGGGAGGAAGAACAACCAATGACATCGTAGCATGGATTGAACGTAAAACTGGTCCCCCCTCTCAATTAGTTAGCAACGCAAGCGATCTTGAGGACATCATTAAAGACAACGATGTAAATTTAAAAACTGCATTCAAAAGAAAAGAAAATTTGTTCAAATTCGAAATAAAAATTAATATTTGATAACAAAATGAATGATAAAATTTTAAAGATATTTCTCAAATTTTTTTGAAAATTGAAAATTAATTTTTTTTTGAGTGAAATTGAATAAAATAAATAAATAATTTAATTAATTTTTCAACCAGTTTTTTATTTATTCTTAAAACATTTGACAACACTTTAAAGGATCTTTTTAATAATATTTTATTTTCTTTATTTCTAATTCAGGTTGTTTTGGCTTACTTTGGTGATTCTGAAGAAGACAAGGAATATAAGATCTTCGAATCTATCTGTTTGGTCTATGATCACGTTAAATTCGTCCATTCTTTTGATTCTGCCACCAAGGATTCAGTAAAGGGAACTTTCAAGAATGTCAAGTTATTCAAGAACTATGATGAAAGAGAAAATGACTTTGGCTAATAATAATTCACTGCTGAAAAATTAGGAAAATTCATTGACGACTACTCTCACCCATTAGTTTTCCCTTGGGGTGACATTGCTTCAACCAAGATTTATTCTGATAAAAAAGTCGGTGTCCTCTTGTTTAGAGAATCTTTTGATTAATCCTCTCCATTAATCCTCTAAGAAGTTGCTAAGACTAGAAAATGTAAAAATAAATTAAATTCTTAAATTAAACAATTCCTCAATAAGTTTCAACTCAAATTAATTAAAAACTAATTTATTAAAAAGTGAAAGAATAAATTTAATTCGCTCAAGTTGACAAGCAACACAAGGACTACTCAAGGGTTAGTGAAAGTATTGGTTCTACTGGATTGAAGCTCCCTGCTGTCTTCATCATTGACCCCAGTGAAGATAATGTAACTTACTTGATGGAAGAAGAAGAATTGAATGTTAAGAATTTGGATAGATTTATTAACAATTTCAAGAACAAGAGATTAACTAAGTATATTAAATCTCTTCCAATTCCTGAAAATACTGGTACTGCAGTCCAAACAATTGTTAGAAAGAATTATGACCAAGTTGTCCGTGCTTCTAACAAGGACTTACTTATTATGTATTTTGCTACTTGGTGTGGTCACTGCAACCAATTCAAGCCTAAGTATGAAGAATTAGCTAAGAGATTTGTTGATAACACTAATCTCGTATTTGCTATGTATGATGGTGTTAATAATGCTGTTGAAGACGTCTAAGTTAATTCATATCCTACTCTCTACTTCTTCAAGAACGGTTCCAAATCTTCTCCTATTAAATACGAAGGTAACCGTGATGCTGATGATTTAATTAATTTTGTCAAGAAACACACAACGTAAAATATTTTATTCTTAATTATTTTTTAATAAATTTTAATTTTATAACAATAATAATAGTCATGCCTGGATTGATCCTTTATCTTAATGAGCAAAATTATTTGATAATACAAGATAATTAATTTAAATGTGTTATTTCTATCTTGTATATTTCCTCTGCACTTATTTTTAAAATCAATTTTTAAATCTTTAAACAAATTAATTAAAAATATTTTGAAATTAAATAATTAAATGAATAAATGGATAAAAATAATATACTTTTATTCCTACTTTTAATTAAGATTTTAATCATAAAAAAATCTTATTATTTTTATTAAATCAAATTTAAAACAATAAAATAGCAAAAATAAACAAAAGTATCTAAATTTTATAAATAAATATTTAATTCAAATCTTCTCCTTTTAATAACCTCCTTACAATTAAGATTTTTGTTTGAATTAAAATATATTTATTTAAAAGAAGATTTTTTGTTATTTAAGAATATAGTAAATTTTAATATTTTCTTTCTAAATTAGATTACTTTTTTTAAGATATTTTTAAATAAAAGTCATTTATTAATTTAGCAGCATATATAAAATTAAAAATTTGATTATTTTTTAAGGTATTTTTACATAAAAGTCATTTACTCAACAACTTAATAAAAAAGTAAATTATTTTTCTGATAAATTTTTGAATTAATTAAATTAAATAATTTAAGTTTTTTGTGCTTTTTGATTTAATCAAAAATAAAGTTAAGAGCAGATATTTATCTAAATTATTTGGCTTAAAAAAAGATGAATTTTTAAAATAAAATACAATCGAAATATATAAAAATTAAAAATAAATCAAGTTAATTAAATGTTTTTATTTAAGTTTTTTAATTAAATAACAACATTTTACATTTTGGTTCCAAATAATCAAATTTTAAATCATAGCACATGCATATTAGATAGTGCTTCTTCTAATGACATTATTGTTTGTTGTTATTGCTAGTTTTAATTAAAATTAATTTAATAAGATTAGGAAAAACTTTGCAAAATTAAGCTTACCATAATTTTTTTAGATTAAAGTTCAATTTTATCTAGGAGTTATTCTGATTGCTCTTTATAATGATTGTTTTGCTCTTGCAAAATATCAGCTCTTTAATTATCAAGTTTGAGTTCTTCAATCTAAAATTCAAGTCTTTCTTTTTCAACTTCTAACATATTAAAGCTTGTTTTTAGCTTTGAAAATTCACTTTTTTACAATAATATTTAGTCTTAAGCAACTCTCAATTCCGAATCTTCTCCTTTCGACACTATTTGTTATTTCTATTTTAAGTTTTTAGATAAATAAATTATGTTTAATCAAATTACTTATAATTATATATAAAGGTTATTTATTTCTTCTCTCTAGGTTGTTAATGTTTCTAAATGTTAGTTTTCTAATGATTTGTATTAAGTTTTAAGCTTCTCTAACTCTATTGAAAGAGAATAGTTTTATTATTTCATCAACTCTTATTGCTCAACAAATAATTTTTACTAGGCTAACAAATCTGCAGATTTCTTATCAAAGCTTTATGTGTTTTGATTTTATAATTCAATTAATTCTTTTATATATATTTCTTTCTCTTCTAATACTTTTTCAAGATGTTATATTTTGAATTTTAATTCATCTTCAGTGCAACCACGCTTAAATTACTCTACTTAATCTCCCAATTTATTTGAACGGAAATTATTTAACTAGTCTAAGAGAATTTAATTATCAGCTTATAGGTCTAAAAATATTTTATTTTATTCTTAAAATTTATTATTAATAGTTTCATATTCTTTTAAAAGACTGGTGTATTTTTATTTTATTTCTAGATTTTCAACTCTCTATGAACCTATTTCTTTAAGCTGACCATCTAATGTTGCATTTTTTAATTACAGCAACTAAATTTCATTCTAATTATTTGATATCTAGTTATTCAACAGAACTATTTCTTCACTATTACAATTTATTTTTTGCTTTTAACTAGCTATTATAGTAGAAAATTCAATATTTTAATTCTTTAATACAACATTAACTTAAGTCAAATGTTAATTTTATTATTCTACTTCTTTTTATTTTTCTATTAATTTATCATTATCTTATATCTGTTTCTTTAATTCACTAGCCATATCTTTATTACGATTCTTTTATCTTTACAGCATTTCCTAAATCTATTTTATTTACTCTTCATATGTAAGTTTAAGTGTTTCTTTTTGAGAATTCAAAATCTAATCTTGCTTAGAGCTTTCTTTTTCAAAAAATTTATAAATTTTATCACTTTCTTAGTTGATTTATATCTAGCACCATTCTTCTTTCTGAATAATCTGCTACTCCAATTCAATAATTTTAAGATTCAATTCCTAACAATAAATTAATTAATAATTATTACTTTTTAAATAATGTAATCTTGAATAAATAAATCACAAATATTTGCAAACTTTAATAATTGTATAGCCACTTTTCACCAATAAAAATTGTAAAGCAGTAAATTTTGTTGGGATAAACTAAAAAAAATAAATTAAATTAATTAGATTTTAGATCAATTGATTGATTGAGAAAGATTAAAAAATTAATTACTTTAACTCTTTGATGAAGATATACTTTTTCTTCTCTTTCATAACTCATCAGGTTTGCAGTATTTTCATCTATCTTTTACAATTTCTAAAGCAACTCTTACACTTCAATATTTTTTTTATTTTTGATTAAATTTAATGAATCTTCAATAAATTAGCTTTTCACAGTGATTGTTGAGTTAAAATTTTGCAACTGCTATTGACAAGATTGATTAGATTTGCCTAAGCTTTCATTATTGGGAACATTATGAGCAACCATAGATTGTCTTAAAGAAGCAACTTCTTATTGATTCTTTTCATAAATTGATTGCAACTCCTGTAAATGGTCTATTTTTAAACACTCAATAGTATTTTTCTTAGAAAAAAGCTCATTCTGCAAATCTTCTATTTTCTATTTATATTTATTTTCACATTCCAATTATTACTCAATGATAATCTTTTATTTTTAATAAAGATTTTGTAAATCTTTTACTTCTTGCAATCTATCTTTCTCTATTTTCTTGTAGTTCTACATCTAATTCTCTAAGTATTCAATTTTCTTACTTTATTCAGAAACCTTACTACAAAGAGACTCTATTTGCTTTTTATATTCCTATTCTGAATACTTATTACTTTATTTATATGTCTACATACTTGGAATTGTAGACGGAGATTTTCTGTGTAGGATTTTCTATGAATTTTAATCTGCAAAATTATTAGGCTATTAAAAATGACTAAAGCTAGTAAAATCTATCTTTTTATCTTAATTCGTTGAATTTCTTGTGCTTAAAAAGTTGTTGAGTAGCTTATTTACATTTTATGGTGAGCTAGAATCACTAATTTTTATACTCTAACTAGCAGTAGAAGCTGAATTTAATATGGTATCTTGCTTATTCTTTAACACACCTTTAATTTTAGGGGAAAAAGGAGTGACAGGTTTTGTTTTCTCAGAGAAATATTAGTGAGATTCAATATTATTTGATTAAGTAGGAGATTTATCATTTCTTAAAGATACTGGTGACTCCCATCCAGATGCTTATGCTAAAAATATAACTGGAGAGGAATCTCTCTCTGAGCTGATTTATAATTTAGGATCTGATTTTTTATATATCTATGCTTATTCGCTAGTCATTAATTAATTTAATATACTTAATTAGCTGATTAAAATTTTTTTTTAAGTAAATAATTAATAATATTTGTGGTGATCTCAGAATTGAATAAGCTAATAAATTTTATTTAATAATTAACTTTGGCAAGATTTTATCTTTAATAGTTTTTCATAGTATTTATGACACTCTCAATATTTTTTTAACTATCTTACTCTTTTTTCTCCATTCCTTTCCTATTTCCTAAAATTGTTTAGAATGTTTCTTTGATTACCAAATTTACAAATTCACTAAACAAAAAAAACTTACGTAAATAAAAAATTAACTAAAAACATATTAGCTCTTCATTCATTTTGATTTTTACAAATTGATTATTAATTTCTGTGTAAAAATTCAATCTCTTTCAAATAAATAAAACTATTTTTTTTTGTTTTTTTAATCCTTCAAATAGAAGATTTTTAAAATAAATAATATTTTATTTTTAATTTATATAATAATATTATTAAAAAATAAAATATTTACTACTCTAAATCTATAAACTTAGAATACTTTAAAAAAAATAATTTTTTCTTTTTAAAATTTATTTAATTAAAACTTAAAATAAAAATTTTATCTTTAATTTTAAACAAGTCAAAAAGTGTTTATATTTTAAAATGTTTTTTATTTGATTTCTAAATTAAATTATTCTAATTTATTGCAAATTCAGAAATGAAGCTCTCACTTTTAGATATCCCGAAGTATTTAATTATTCGAATAGCTTTTTTATGTTATTTTTAATAGAATTTTATTAACTTTTTTTTTTGAATACTGAAATAAGTAGTGTGCTTTTAAAAAAAAAGATATTGTTATGAATGAATGGCACTACCTTAGTACAATTCAAACATAAATATTATAAACTTTATTATTATTGCCTATCCCCTCAACCTAATTTTAATTTAATTGCAACACTTTCCCAAATAAAATTTTTGTAAGCACATTGAAATATTAGGGAATTCATCCATGGGTGATAGAGTAATAGTAAAGGTTTTTTTTTTTGATTTTAATAATTAATTTATTTCTCACTTAAATGCAAGGTGGCTAAAAAATGATTTAAGCAACTGTACTTTTAAATGTAGAAAAAAGGCTTTTAGTCAAAATCGATTTTAGAATTAAAATAAACATTAATTAATTAATGTAAAAATTGTTAGATTATTATTTTAATTAATTAATCAATCAATCAATCAAATTTACTTTTCTATATAATATTTACAGAAAATTATAAAGTAATAGTTAATTTTTTTAATGCAATAATTTGGTAAAACGAATTTTGATTTTTGACAAAGATATTGATATTGATTGAATTGAATGAATTGAATGAAAATAAGAAATAATAATAATAGATAGAATAAGAGTAAAACTAAATGAAAATTAAACAATATAAAGCAGTATGTAATAAAATAATTTCAAAGAATACCAGTCATAAATGCTTATTGAATTACCCAACCACATAAAACAAGTATTTTTTCATCATCAGTCATATCTTAAGTGAAGTTAACAAAACCTTTAGAGTACTTAGCATGCTTGAGATCCCAAGGACAACTATTTATAAAACACTTAGGCTCTTCATAGTGAGAATTAGTAATTTCAGAAATGATATTTCCATTTCTCATAATATTTACTGTAATTGGGTATTTGCAATACTTAGAAGGATTCTTTCTTATGCAATAAGCACTGTTAAATTATGGAGCCAAAATAATAGGAGTTCTACCATTATTAATGGGCTTAATAATGACTCTGTTTGAAGTAGAGCAAATACCACTTATTAATTTTTCTATTCTACCAATAGCTACACCTTTATATCTAATAAGTTATGTTTTGTAACAACACATTTCAATTTGAATGGGACATCTCTAGTTAGGGATATTAGTAAAGTAAAAGGGTCTTTCCATATGATCTATGCAGCAAACTTTGACACATTAGCAATCATTGAAGTAGCTGCAATCAATATAGCAGCAAGTAGTGTGTCTCACGAATTCAATCTTTCCAAACATATTGGTCTCTGTAAATAGCTCATCTTTACCAAGGCAAAAATAGGCATCAGAATATTTTAAAGTTGTTGATTCATTCATCCAGTTAGGAGGAACATCAAACTTAACTGAATTGAAAGCTGCTAGTTATTGTTAATAGGCTATTTACATAAGCTAATTATGGTAATTTTGAATGTCTTAGCTTATCTATGGAGTCATCTATGGTTGCTAAGAAGAGTAGACCATGGCTTGTTCCATTGATTAGTGAGTGTTATTAATACTAGTGTCCATTTTATATGAAGATTTTGATAAATAAATTTTTGGTGATTAATATTAATTATATGTTTTTGATGTGAAATATCCACTTTTTAAACTACCAAAAGTTTAATAAATTCAAAAAAGAAGTTAATAAAAATATTTCAGGCTTTTTGAAATATTTATATAATCTCCCTAACTATTAATCTCATAATTCTTTTTTGTTACCCAAAGTTTTTTTTTTGTGGTTTCTAAACATTCTAAATTTAAAAAAATCCTTCTACCAAATACTTATCTTTATACTCTTTAAAACTATACGCAATAATCTTCTTGTTCATCAAAAAAATTCATTTATTTCCAAAGATCTACAACTATTAAAAGCTGTGAAAAAAATGATCTATAAATAAAGAATCAAGTTATTATTAGTATTTCAAATTTCTGATTTGTGCTGAAAGATATCTATCATTCGTTCATTCTTAAATCGATGAAAAAAGATATTTTATTAGACAAATTGTAATTTATCAATTTTCAGATTTCAAAAATTGGTTTTTTTAATAATGTTTCATGTAAAAAATGTAAATAGATATATTAGAATTCCACATAAACAAAAATAAAAAGATTTTAAGAAAAACTGATTGAACCTAAAATATCCTAAAATTCTATTATTTTAATAAAGCAAAACAAGTTTAAAATTTACTATCTCTATTTTGAATATTTAAAATGAGATATTAGTTATTTAATATTAAAACTCAAAAATTTTAAAGTAAATTTGGTTATTTTTATCACCTATTTACGTAGGTAATTTAGTTAAATTAATTGTAAATAATAAAACAATATTTTAATTTTTCATGCTAAAATTCATTTGTATCTTTCTAAATCCCGCATATTTGATCTAAATTTCTTTTTAATCAACAGTTTATTGAAGCCACAAATTATTTAGAAATAACAAAAGCTGAAAATTTTATTAAGTAAAATTGATTATTTTTTGTCAGCTCTAATTATCAAAATCAATTAAGAGAAAGAGTATTTTTTAATTAAAAATTGATTTATCATACAATCTTATTTCTGTAATCACAAATTTATTAAATATCTTACACATATTAAAAAATTCAAATTGTGATAAAAACCTCTTTTCAAATAGACAAATATCTTCCATCCAAATTTGAATTCAGATTTATAGCAATTTATAGTTTCTATTTTAAAAGAAATAAATTTTACATATACTTTAGTTGATTGTTTACCGTCCTAAAAAAATATTGGCATAGTTTATCTCATTATTTTTTTAAAGAAATTTAAGGTTTAAAGGAATTAAATTTCCTTTATTATATATAAAATAATCAAAAATATCCTTTGAAATAATCAAATAAAAAAAGTAATTAACTTTTAAACATCTTTATTTATTTAATTATTTTTTTTCTTTTAAAGCTGTTGCTAGCCACTCATATTTTCAAAAGTAAAATTCACTTTTTTAATTTGTTAAAATATATAAAAAAGTTATAATATTGATGAATTAAAGTAGAATTTTGCCTCATAACTTTACTTGCTGTGAATAATATTTTATTTTTATAAATAAATTTATAAAAGTACTATCAACAATATGAAATAATCTCCATTTTTTTTAAATCAAA
Organism: Tetrahymena elliotti 4EA; assembly: GCA_000231825.2. Lineage (NCBI taxonomy): Eukaryota > Ciliophora > Oligohymenophorea > Hymenostomatida > Tetrahymenidae > Tetrahymena > Tetrahymena elliotti. The sequence continues at coordinate 533,606 of JH720333.1, forward strand.
AAGTAAAAAACTAGAACAGAGTTAGGCCTTCTTCTCTTTTTTAAAGGAAGCTAGAACATAGTATTCTAAAAAAGAGAAATCTACTATAAATAAGAAATATGAAAGTAAAATATTCTAACTTATTTCTTTTTGAAATATATTTTTAATAGTGAGCTAGAAACTTTATTTACATAATTTAATTTAATTCTTCTGTTGATAACAAATAATTATTTCATTTAAAAATAATATTTAATTTTTTTAATATAAAATTAAATTTACTTCGAAACGAAATTAATTTTAGTTTAAAAAAGATTTCTTTTTAATACTATTAAGATTTTGTTGAACAGTAGATAGTTAATTATAGATTAATATCTTAAAATAAATTAATTTTTTTCAAATAGATTTTATTAGATTGATTAATCAAAAATGTATATTTCTTCAAAGAATGTTTGTTCCCAACTAAATACTATAAAAGTATGAGGATGAATCATTTGATTTAGATAATGATGGAGCGTTAGGCATAGCTAGATCATTGAGCAAATGCATAAAGCTTAAACAGTTAACTATCTCATTTGAATAGTAAAGAAAAAAAATTAAAATGTATTTATTTTTTGATTTAAAAAAATTTAATTTAAAGAAAATATCATTGAGGAAGGTAGAGCTGAATAAGTTGGAAAAAGCTTTAAATAACTTAAAAACTTAGAATAAATAAAATTAATTTTTTAAAGGTATTTTTATCAATATGTTCAACAAAAAATAATTTTTTGTTGTAGCTATTTTGTAATAGAATCTAAAATACTTGATCTAATCACTAGTAACTTATCTTTTTTAGATAGCTTAATAATTTTTGAAATAGGATTTGGTGGGTAAAATTAAAATTAAAATGCTTTTTTTATTGTATTTTTAAGTATTTAAAAGGAATAACTAGGTAAATACTGATATCTTTAGAGTACTGTCTAAGCTAATAGTTTAATTGAAAAATCTTAAAGGCCACACCATTTATATTGATGAGTAACTTTACAAAATAAAAAATAATTTCTGACTATTATATTTATTTTTAAGCTTTAATAGAATTTTGAAGGATTTGGTATTTATTTTAGATTGATTTCTAATCTTTAGTTGTTAGTTAGAATCTTTTAAGTTTAATTGCAATTTGTAATGATTTTTTTTTCAAAACTTTAGACTCAAATAATATTTTACTGTTTAAAAAACAAAAAATATTAAACACATAAACATTAATTCTTAATTAATTATCAATAGTTTTCAATGAACCAAACTTTCTTTACATTTAATGTTTAATTAGCTTTACTGATTATTATTGATAACAAATTCATTCAAAGTTTTCAAAAATTATTCTTTTTTACCATTAAATAAATTTTATAATAGCGATGTGAATAATGCTAAGATATTTGATAGCATACAAGAGGGTTTCAGTGAATATTAGTAGAATTTAAAGGAACTTTAGATTAAGATTATTGAGTAAATTAAAAAATTTGTTTAAAATAAAGCTAATTTTAATATTTAAAGTTTCTTACCAACAGACACCTTTTTAAATATTTGCAAATCTCTAAACATATGCAAAAATCTAGAAAAATTAGGATTTTCCTTGAATTTTTAAATTCAAAAATCAAAAGATAGTGAACCTATAAGTTAAAATGATTCGCTCAATAAAGTGTTACAAGAGTTAGGAAAATCTATTTGTGCTTCAAAAAAAACTTTGACTAAACTAAATATCAATTTATTTAAGTGATTTAATACCTTCATTTTATTTAAGATCTATCGTTATAAAATTTTTAATTTAAAATAACATTTTTTAAATTTTAAGCTATAATTCTTTGGTGAATTGGATAAATTTGATATCTCTTATTGAAGAAATTTAGTTGTTCGAGAAAATGAAAGATCTTACCATTGTATTTCCTTTTACTGATCATCTTTTCAAAACAGAAGCTAAAATTCAGTTCTGATAAAAGCTATCTAATTTTTAAAATCTTCACTTTATTGCCATAAGGAATCTACCTTATGGAAATTAGTAAATATTTTCATCATCCTTCAATAAATTAACTGTTTTTTATAAAGAAGTTCATAAAAAGGGATGCTTAATCCTTTATTTAAATTAAAGAGACTTATCTATTTCATAATAGCAAACGAAAAACCATTGTTTATTTTCAATATTTGAAAAATCAGTATTGAGTAGTAATATTAAAGTTTTTTTGATTGCTAAGCTACAAAAATCTCATGATGATGTGACAAAATGCAATAGATTATTTATAAAAAGTATTATAGTGCTTCTTTTTATTCTTTTGATAAAATAAAAGTGTAATGTTGCTGTTACCACTTAATCTGCTAGCTCTACTGAATACTAAATTAATGAACTAGAAGAAGCATGGATAATGTTTTTTGATTAATGGCACAGAATAAAACTGAGTAAAGGTTTTTAATATAGAAGAGAGGATGTCAATAGTGTTTTTTATTAGAATTTAATGAGTATTTGAGTTGAGTCTATTTTATAGTTTTTCGATTTGTCGAAATCAAGAAATAGAATTTAATTTGAGAAATTAATTAGAAAGGGTAGGGTAATTAGTTCACATCAGTATTATATCAGTATTTAAAAAAATAAGAATGATTAAATAAAAATTAATTTAAAAGAAACTGTAATTATAAAAATATAAATATTAATTTGATAAATTTAATTAAAAACCTAAAATCACAGATGAGCCAACCAAATTAATACTAAGAAGAAGAAGATCGAATGTGCAAGGCGATCTTAGAGAAGTACTCATACTATAATCTCAAGCATTTTTATGACTTTGAGTAGTGTGATGACCCTGAAATAAATAACTTGAACAAATTTTTTCATGACTAATTTAAATACTGGGATCTTGAGAGTAGCGGAAATGAAGCTCAGCTTCCTAATTTTGTAGTAGATTAGAATAGACCCTTAATAAATCTTACTCCTACTTAGATATCTTATCCTATGATTGAATTCGAAGACAAGGAAATTCTAGACTTTAACTACTATAAAATGTAAAGAGAGCAATATCTTGTATTGGATTCAAGAGAAGGGATAGAATTTTAGAAACCTAGAAAGCCTTTAACTATGAATTAAATAGCTTAAATCAATGAAACTGGAAGTTTCAAAGCGTAAATAATAAATTTTAATAGATAAAAAGATACATTTTGTAATAAATTTTCATATATATTAATAGATACATCTTGCCTAATCTTTACTAAGAATGGTAAGTGAGAAAATCTATTTATTATGGAAAGAAAAGATGTATTGAGAAGATCAAGATTTAATTGCACAATATCTCAAGATATCTAGGCTTTCTAAAGGATAGGTAACCAATTAATCTCTTTTTCACTAAATGACAAAATATTTATTAATTATTTCTCAAATCCTATTATTCAAATTTGATTAAACCAATTAACAATATCAATTATTATTTTAACAGAGTATGGATTGAAGGAGATTTCAAATCAATCATATCTTCTAAGAAGCTAAGAGATTACACTTGGGTTGATGTGAAGGATGATTTTTCTAACATTTCAATAGTAGATGGGATGAGATCAATAGTTCATACTTGTATTTAGTTTATAGAATTAATCATTGGCTTTCCTATCTTTAAGTATAATTTGGATAGGATTAAGTTAGAAAAAGAAAGAGTTTTTAGAGAAAGAATTGAATAAAAAGTAAAATAAAATCCTTAAAAATATGTTGAACTCAGTTTTATTAAACGTCTTTTGAGAGATCCAACTATCTTTGCTGCTAAGAGTATTAATTTTAACGAAGTAAAAGAGGTTTTGCAAATAATATCATTGATTGAAGATGGCTAAATGAATTTAAGATAAACTGTTTTTAATTCATCTGAATTACAAGATAAAATCTTGTAAAAGATCACATAGAACTACACTCAATTTCTTATTGATAAAGATTTAAGCCAGGAAGAAATTCAAAGTCTTTTGAACTATGTCAAGGGAGATTACTTAATTTCTAAATACATTTATAATAAATCATACAAAAGTGAATCTAAAAAAATTGATGCGCTTCTTAATGCACTAAAAAAACACAAATTAGAAAAGCAGTATCAGTTAGTAAAATTGATTTCCAACGAAACCTTGTCTGGTTTAAGCATCTTAGAAAAGTAAAGAATCTATTCATAGAATAGAATATTTGAACCAAATCTAACAAATTTATGTACTAAAGATATTAGTAGAAAGAGCTACTTCTGGAAATTGAAATATTACTTCTATGAATGCAACAGAATAACTGATATCTTATTTCATAAATACTACTAATTGTTATTCAAATCACCTTATGGAATTAAAAATATTTGCTGCTGTAGTGATAGCTATATCTCTTAAGAATTGAAGCTCAACAGCAAGTAAGTAGAGTAAAGTTATAAGGAGTTTGAAGAATAGGGTGATGGAGGATTCTTTTCAAAAAGGGCAGGAGCATTTGTATTGTTCATAAACAATAGGATTATCAACTAAGTTTTATACCAGTTTATACTTCTTAATATCTTCTTAAGAATATTTTTCCTTGTTTACTGCTGCTTATTACTTGTTTTTTTCCCTTTTGTTTTATTCTTTTGGCTATTAGGTATACCTTATGCTTTACTCAAAATAATGTTTACTTTATTGATTTATGATGCTAGTGTTCCTTCAAATGATGCATATCATTACCCAATAATTTTCCCCTTAATTACACTCTTACTCAAGATTATGTTTAATGGAGTTCTTGAGATAGTAGTTTGCGTTTTTTTAATGTTCTTTTACCTAATAGGTATTATCTACAATTTAACAATTTGCTTACTCATCATACCTCGAAGAATACTTGATTACCTAACATTTTGTGTCCTGGCATGTAATGGAAGAGTCCCTAAAAAAGACTCCTACAGTGCTAAGCTTATTAGATAAAAAGTTGTTGTATTTAAAGGAGAAGAAGATGGTCTTCAATTACTTTAAAGAAAGTAAATGGAGCAAGGATAAGAAAAAATTAAAAAAGGATATCAGCTTTCATTTGATCAAATAAAATTTATAATTGAAAGCAAAATTGAGAAAATTTTAACAAAATATTATATGAATTTCCAAAGGGGAAAAGTGAATTAACTCTATGATGATAATAATAACTAACTTAAAGAAATAATTAATCATTCTCCATTCGATTTTGAAGGTAATAAAATAACTGAATAAATGACTACCTTACAAAAAGCAATTTATGCTAATTTTGACTATACCTTCAAAGAAAAAATGAAGAAAAAATAAGTGACTATTCCCAAGTATAAAGATCAAAACTATGATTTTGTATATCCCTTTACAGAGTCCTTGACCCTATATCTCTAAATCTAATACTATTTATATGAAAAATTTCCACCTAATGCCACCTATACATGGATTCTCTGGTAAAAATATGGTTTATAACAGTATGATTATCAAGGATTAGCAGAGAAATTACTATGTAAAATATTAGGAACTTCTAAATACGAATCAGTTTTCAGTTAAATAGTCATGAAAGATAAAAATATTAGTAAATATGACTAAAACTTATTAAACTAAATTAACAAATACTTTAAAGATAAGTACAACTTCAGACACTTTTACAATGAAAACGAAATATTTTCATTTACTAATTCCCTATAAAAAATATTTAAGAAATAAGCTTCCAATAGTGGCTTGCTCACTTTTGAGCCACAAGATTGGTTGCTGGTTAAAATCTCCAAGCTTGAAGAATGATTAAAATTTTATTTATTGTTAGTTTATAAAAAAATTAATTTGATTGCAAAAGCATTGATAACCTCGCTGTTAACTTTTTTATTTTTATCTTTGAAAATTATTCATTTTTTAAGTATTTTTATATTTTTCAAATTATTTATTTTCTTTATTTAATAATCTTGTTGTTAACTTATTTATTTTTTTTATTATTTTCTTTGAAAAACATTTAAAAAAAGCCATTCGTTATTTAAGTGTTTTTATATTTTTAAAATTACTTATTTCATTTTCTTTAACTTTCACATAGTTTATTTATTTTGTGCATATGTTTTTATTCATATTACCGTAGTAGATCCTCTATTAAGTAGATTAGTTCAAAAATATTTTTGAGTTTTTTTTTGACAGAATTTCGAAATTTTTTGATCAATTTCTGCAATGATTTTTTCGAAATAACAAAGAAGATCTACAGTAAATGTAATATTTTATCAATAAAAAAACATACATAATAACCTTAACTATTTTATTGGATAAATAACTTATCTATGGTTAAAGATCTATTTTACTGAAAGACTCACTTGAAAAATTCAAAAAAGAAGAATCTCTTAAAGATAAGAAATTTGAACTTAGTGCTGTTTTAAAAATTTAGGAAATGAAAAAGAATAAAAAATAAAGAAATTAAACTCCATTTTAACAAATGATAATCATAAATACTTCAAATTTAAAAATTAGATAAAAGCACATATATTTTCCAATAAATTAAAACTAGAAAAATAATATTTTATTCTAAATTGAATCTATTTGTATACATATCAATAACTTTTTACAACTAATCAAATATATCAATCTAGTGTAGCTTGATTATTTAAACAGACTACAAACTCCAACATATTTAAATTGTTTGGATACCTTAAATGATACCTTACTTTTGATAAAGAACTTGGTTAAGATTTTGATTATTTTTTTATGAAATCTTTAACAACTCAAAATGGATAAATATATTTCCTTTATATTGGCGATTTTTTAAATGCAAACTACCAACCAAACTATTTAATAATTTAGTTCGATAAAACTAAACTGAAAATTCTTTTATTTTAAAATTTTTTTTTCAATATTTCAAAAAAATGCCTTGATAAAGAGAAAAAAATGACAAAATTTGTTTATTTCATTCACCAATCAAACGATTTTTTAAGTAATTTCTTAAAAATATATGTGGCAAATAGATATTAAGTAGTAAGCATTTGGAGAATTTACCATTTTAGAAAAATGAACTCCCCTGGATAATAATCACTCAGTACTTGAGTACTTGGATGGAAATCTAAAAAGAAAGGAAAATACTAAACACTATTCTAAATTCTGATAAAACATTTGCAAATTATTATAAATAAGCTTGATGATATCACTTATACGTTTAAATCCTTATTTTTATATTTTATTTAAGATTTTTTTATTAACCTGAGGTTTTATTTTAAATATTATTTATCTATTTTAATTAACATATTTTTCTATTTTAATTGAAGTCAAGTTATCTATTTTATTTGACTTTGCTAACTTTCTATTTTAGTTTATTTAAATATTTAGATTTTTTTCTAAAAATAGTAAATCGTTTAAATTCCACTTTAAAACTAAACATTTTCAATGATAAAATATTTTTACTTTTATTTTCAACTTTAACAAATAATAAAGTAAAAAAAAAATTTTATAGAAATATTTGTTATTTACTCAAAATTATTTTATGGTATTAGATTCGATTATTTATCTACTATTAAATTATTAATCTAAAACATAAAGAAAAGAAAAGGTTTTTATGATGTACAATCATGATTCTAAGTTTTATTTTAATTTTTGCTAGGCCTTTCGAATCAAAAATTAATTTAATTTGTGACCTTTGATCAATTGAGATAATAGAAGGGGTAACTAATTTATTTTATAAATTTAACATATTAATGCCAATTTTTGTTTTATTTCGTTTATTTACTTTTAGATCTAAAAAAACTTAATTTTTTTTTTGTAATATATTTTAAGGCAACACTTAAAATGTTTAGATCTAAATTTACCTTAAAATATATAAAAAATTACAATATTATATTTTAAGTAATTTACCTAAAGTAGAAGTCAAATGTATTACAATAATTTATTTATTCATTCTCACTTCTCCATATGACATTGAAAAACCAATAAAAAAATATTCTGTGGGGATATAAAGCTTTCTGATCAGCTTTTCAAATTAAAGTAATAAATGTTGGTTAAGTATATCAATTGTAGAAAAAAAGAGGATCCTTACATCAATTCATAGTAAACATAAAAAAAATTTCGAGAGAAAGTTTTTAAAAATAACTAAGATTTGTTTCTAAATATGTTAAAATTGTTTGACTCTATTTTATTTTTTTAAGTGAGTAATATTATATTATTAATGAAATAAATACGTAAAATTAACTGATTTCAAAATAGTTGTCAGCTTTATTTTTATAAAATATTTTTTACAATGAAAAAAAAAGAAAATTTAAATTAAAAATTTTCTTTTTCCTCAAAAAATAAATATTTTAAAAATAAGTACAATCAAACAATATCTTTTTATTATTTCTTATTTTAAATTATGGAGTAAATTTTATGCTTATGTCTCTAAGGATAAGGAGAAGAAATTTGACTATTTCTTATTTATTAAAGACTAAATTGTATTTGCTCTAAATTCATATTGTTCATCTCATTTAATTCGAAATTGTATCACATCACATCACAATTTAAATGATAAATATTTTGAGAGATAAAATTATTATGAATAAACAGATGAAGAGCTTTTATTGAATTGATTGTACATTTTTACCAGAAATTATTTTTATTTTAGTAGAAGTATTACTTTTTTCTTTTGTTTGTCTTTAATACATTTACCTTAAATTAAAATTAATAAACTGATATTATCTAATTAGAACCTATTCAAAGAGGTTAATTAAATTTGTAGTTTTTATAAAGTAGTAAATTGATAATCACATAAATTCAATTTTATAAATGAAAATATTTCTTTTTAAGTCTTTTCAAATTCATTTTTTAAAGGCTTAATCTAGTAATTGGCATTGATTGACAATAGAGATAAAAAATGAAATAGATAGAGTTTTAATATGACACAAAACCAACGCTTGAATTGATTATTAGAAAATAAATCAATATTTCTCACTTTTTTTCAAACCAGGAAACAAATTTTTTCTTGTTTTGAAAGAAGTTTACTTTTTTTCTTTTATTGATTTTAGAAGATTACTTTTTGTGATAGATATTTAAGATTCTTCTTAACTCAAAAAATCAATCAAGGGGTAAGAAAATTATTAATAATAAAAACTATCATTTTAAGATATTTCTTAAACAAAAATCTAAGCTAATAATTAAGCATCTCCTTCATAAATTATATGATTTATATTTATACATTTTTATAAAATTAATTCTAAAAGCCTTCTCAATTGTTATTAATTGTTGGTTAACAAAAAATATTAATAATGTTTTAATTCAAATAAAAATAAATAATAGAAATAAACTTTAAATGGATAAAGATATATCTCTATTGATTAACTAATACTATCAATAAAAAAATCTTTTTGATGAAGAGTACTTGAAGGACAGCTAAGAAGCTTTGATCCCAGTACTAAAAAAACTGAAAGAAGTCAAAATATTCTAGATTTAATAGAATGCAGAATTGTTTAAAGAAAGCTAGTAAGAAAAAAATGAACTTATTATTCATCCTATAAACCATTTTGAGGAGATAAATAACTAAAAGTAATTTTATTTACCATCAAAGATTTAAAATGCCTAATCTCAAAGCAATTTAAACTTGATAAATCGAGGTTCTTTAACAAAATAACAACTCAAAGATATCTATTAAAATGGTGCCTTTAAAATGTAATTTAATTTTATGAAAAGCTATTTTTCTTGACTAAAATTAAAATAAATAGACCTTAAAATGATGGTAAAGAGAAGATTTGGTAGATCTCTAAACATTTTTTTATGTCTTAATCTGATATGGATAAGATATATAAGACTCCTGACTTCTCTAAACTAAAATAATTGTAATTTATGAAAATTTATTCATGGATTAACATTTTTAAATTTAAAAAGAATTACAACAAAAGATACAGAGAAGAGGATTAGATCTAAAAAATGGAAATTCTGTAGATTAAGTTCAAGATACTTTAATTTGAAGGATGGGCTCTATACTTTAGCTTATGACACTCCTTTACATTTGCTTAATTGCTTGATTGGAGTTCCTATATTTGTGATGAAAAAAGTTAAAATTAATAGATATCTTCAAGGAGAGTTTATTGATTTCTAAAGAGAGTTAGATGAGGTGAAGGAATTAAAGATATTCAATAATTTAGATGTTTAAGCTCATTTGTTGAATTGTGATTTCGTTTAGTTAATGAGTCAAGAGGTTCAAAAGCTTGAGTGGAATAAATTTATATTATAGTAAAAAAGCAATTTGGATGTCTATCTTATTGTTGAATGTCTGAAATAGCTTTTAAGCTAATTAAATATTGACATTAATCAATAGAAGTATCAGCAAACAATAAATAATATTTTAGGAATATATATTATTGTTTCATTTAAATAAAAAATTACCAATAAAGACAATCGTTTAGAATTATTTTCTGATTGTTTGTCCTTTCTCGACTACTACAAGCTAGACCTGTTTAAATAAAAAGCCTTAAAAATATAAAATGTATTTAGAAAAGTATGTCTTGAAGAAGAATTTATAGAGGAAAACTATAAAAGTTAACATTATTACAGGGATGAATACTTTTGGAAAATCAAATTTTATTGGAAAGTATCGTTTCTTGAAATAATAAATAATTTATATGAAAATATAATTTATGGTAAATTGGGTATCAAAGTTGTCTTTTGTAAAGAAAATAAATATGATTAAAGTAGAACAATTTATGAAAAATATTAAGAAATTAAATCAATGGCTTAATAAAGAATTAAAAAAAGGAAAGAATAAACGAAAGAAAATGAAGATGATAACGATGATGATGGAGGTTTGTTTGGTGGCTGTTGTATGAGATTTCCTTGCTGTTCTTATCTTTTTATTTATATTATTTTTTACTTCTTACTTGGTATGATTTACAATAATATAATCTTAAGACTAGTTGGCATTTTCTATATACTACTTAGAGTTTTTTCCCTCTTGATACTTTGTTTCCTAAACCTTCTTCTTTTTATGTTCTAATTTACTTTTTCGATTTTTATTTTTGATCATTCAAATTTAAGCGAGTTGAATATTCCTGACATTCACAATTTGCCTATATTGGATTTATTGGAGATTGTATTACAGATGGGATCGATCAATCCTTTTAAAAGCCAGCGAAATATTCCTGTCATTTTGCCTATATTCCAGATTATATTTTTCAATCCTTTTATAGGCGTGTTAAAGATAGCAATCAGTTTGATTAGAATTTTCTTTTTTTTCTTTAATTATTTAGCTCTGAAGTTGATAAAGCTTCCCAAAGTTTTGAAGAATTACATGACATTTACACTAATAAAGATTTTTAATTAAGTGCCTTATAGAGACTCAACTTACTGCAAGCTGGTAAATGAAAAAGATAAAAAAAATATGGTAAATTAAGAAAAAACAATAAAAGTTTAGATAGATCAAATTAAGGAAAAATTTGAACAATCAAAAAGCTCAAAATCAGAAAAAATGATAAAGGAAGAGGAAATATAAAATAAAAATAAAACAAATTTTTGCTATTTATCATTTGAGCAGATTAAGCTGGTTTTAGACTGTATTATTAATAAAATCTATTTAAATTGCTTATTTAACAAATTAAAAGATATAAAAAATAATCATGTTAATTATCAATAGAAAATTATTAAGACCTGTTTGTAACATCTCCCCTTTGAAATGTATAAGTTTTTAAACTAAGTCTAAGAGAATGCTGATTCTTTAGAGGTTGAGATTAAAAAAATATTAATGAATTAATGTCTCTTTAAATATAGCATTGAATATGGATAAAAATGCTAACTTTTTTATTACAAAGATCAACTCAAAACCATTTTTGATCAGGTTGATAACTACCTATAAACTTTTTCTGAAATTAATTAAGAAGAGCATGCTGAAATCTGCAAACAACTTAAAGTTTACCCACAAAATTTTTCTTAATAGAAATCACTTTTACTTTTGATATTGTTTGAAGGTCAATATTCATCAATAAATGAGCTATCCCTATTTTAATAACTCACAAAATCCTATGATTTTAATCCAAAGGACACAATTTTATCTAGCTACATAAACGCTTACCTCCAAGATAACTTTTTATAAGAAAAGATTACATTTTAAGATAATCAGCTTTAATTATTTTCTATTAATCTTATCAATCTTTTTATAAAATGAAAAATAAATATCCCACCGATACTAATAAGATATCACAAAATAATAATAATTTATAATTTAAATTTAATACATAATCTATTCTTATATTGCTTTTTCTAATTAAATAAAATAAATATTTATCCTTATTAAATAGTTTCTAATTACTGAATTGCATAAATATCTAGTTTTTTGAGATCATATTAAATTTATCTAAGAGCCAATATTTGAAAATAGATAATTTAAATTTCAAAATTAACCAAAAAGAAATTCATTCTAAATTCGATTAGAAGTAATTAAATATGAACGACCATAACTTACTTATTGTTTGCTAAAAAAATCATTTCAAACTAAAAAACTTATCTTTTTTAACTTAGTTTTTATTTAAACAACTATTTTACATTTTTAATAAAAATAATTTATTGCCTTATTAGTTATTTTATTCTACATTATATAAAAATATTTAAATGTCATATTTCATTTGAATAATATCTAAAGTTGTTTTTACAATCAAAATTAAATAAGTCTAAAAATTAGTAATACAATACTTGTTTGTCTATTGATTTTTTTACTTATCAATTCGTGAGTTAAAAATCAAATTTTTTTCTCTAAATTTAAATTGAAATAATATTAATGGAAAATTAGGTTTTTATACACTTCTAAAATAAATATTATAAACAAATTGTATTAAAAAAATAGGCAAAGAGATAGACTCTTAATTTAAATATGAATTTTAGAAATAAATACCAGTCTGCAATTAAGATAGAATAATTCAACAAGATATAAAAAATTGATGCTGAACAAAATTCTGATGATCAAGATTTTTTAATGGATATTTAAAAAAATGAAGAAGTTTAGGTAGAGTAAGAAGTTGATATGTTTATGAACACATTTTTTGATAGTTATGAATTTATGAATGATATTGATTTAAAATAAATAAATGAAGCATTTAAGCCAATTATTAGCAGCCTCTAAAAGAAAATAAAATGCTATAAAAAAAAGAATAAAGCCATTCCGCTTAACAAATATTTTAACTCCATGGATGAAAGCGATCGCATCATTATATAGCCTCAGTTAAATAGCTTTGATTAATTTGCTTAATAAATATAAATCAATATCAAGCATTCATTATAAATAAATCAAAATTAAATTGCTATTGAAATTCCAAACAAAGGTTCTTTAATAAAATCAAAAGTTCAAAGGTAAGTATAGAAGGCTAAAGACCCAATTAATAGAGAATAAATAAAAAGCATTTAAAAGGAGGGCAGATTTACAGTGTATTATTCAAATTTCTTACTTCTTTATTTTTAATAATACTATAAAAAATAGATTTAAATAGGATGGTAATCAAGAAATTTGGGAAGTTTAAGAAACTTTTTATCATTCTGATAAATATTTTAAAAGACTTTTTTTAACTCAGTTTTCTAAAATCTTAAAGTCCTTGTAAATTAATTCAATATTTCTTTTAATTTTTTTATATCAATAAACCATTAAAAGGGGAAACTGTTTTTCTTTCCATTTTTGGTATATTTAAGCTGCTGGAATAAAATAATCAGCATTCGCTATTTTTAAAGGCTTTTTTATTTCCATATATTTAATTTTGTCTTTTTAGTTAGATACTTTTTTATTTTGGATTTATTATCAATTCTATCATTTTGTTTGAGTATCAGATAGATAGCTAGATCATCAATATTTTTTTCTTTGTTCTATATATTTAGATGAAAATTTATTTTAATTTTGGAAAATTTTGGAAAATATTTATCATTTTTAAATAATTAATAAGCATTTCCTCAAAAGAAATTCTAAAAGAATTTGAAACAAGTGAAGAATAATTATATGATTTTCAAAGTGGATTAAATTTGTTATATGGTTTGATAATTTTTTTGTATATTCCTTAGCATTTTATAAATATTTTGATAGGAATTCCTTTAAGAAGAATTGATAAGAATGAAGTATCGATATTATAGTAGTTTAAGGAAAGGCTCAATAAATCTATCCTTGAAAGAGATGCAAAACATTATTTTGAATATTTATCAAAGTTACAATTAGAAATTAAAATCTAAGAACGCTCAAAAAAACTCAGTATACTAACTACCTTAAATAATATAGTAATTAACTTAAATTGGAGTACACAATTGTATGATGAAATATAATATATAAAACTTGTTATACTTATTATGACTTATGAACAATATCTTACTGAGCTTGTTGCTGATTAAAAACAACTTTAATAAGAATTTCAATAATTTTTATGTGACTTTAAAGCCTATTTAATTTTAAAATACTTCAAAAAAAAAATCTTTAATGGTAAGGAAGTATGCTAAAATTATATTTGTGATTGTATTTACATGATAAGAAAGTATAATCTCCCTTAAGAATATGAATAACAATATCTTAAAGTTCTGGAGATAGCAGAATAGTCTAAAACATTTACTCTTTTCATTTAAAAAAGTATTACTTACTATAATAGCAATTTAAATCTTTATAATGAGATTAAAAGAGATTCATATTTCTGGAAGATTAAATACTATTGGAAAAATTATAAATTATGTTTAAATGATTTAGATCGTTGCTGGTATGCTGTTATTTATGGTAACTATGGCTTAGTAGCCTGTTTTAGCTGTAGTAAAAATAAAGATAACTCTAAGGTTTAAACTTTATCTTCAAAATTTGCAGATATTAAGTAGAGGTTTGAGTAAAATAAATACAAAAAAAATTACAAGATAGAGAATTAAGATAATGAAAACAATGATGATAATGATGGACTTTTTGGTGGTTGTTGTGAGAGATTTGAGTGTGGATATTATATGAGAAATTACTTTTGCTTGTATTTTATGGAAGGTATAATCTTTACAAACATACTGCTTAGATTGTTTTGCTTCTTTTACATTTTGTTTTATCTTCTAATTTGTTTCATTATCATCCTTTCTAGTGTTTTCTATATTGTGATTATGGTCATCTTTACTCTATTTATATATGATTTCTCCAATCCAAAATTTGAAGAATAAAAAATATAATTAGTTTATCCAAGATATTTTCCTATCTTCTAAATTTTCTCTTTGTATCCAATACGTGCTTGTGTATAAGTAGTTATTTCTCTAATTTTCCTCACTTTTGGATATACAATCTTAATGTTAACTCATATCTTTTATATGCCAATTTATATAAAAAACTTTTTTAGCATAAATTTTATTAGAATATTTGGTCAAATTCCTGAAAAAAATTCTTTAAACTGTTACAGAATTTCTGATTTAACAATAAATGATAAGTAATAGGGTTTTGCTAATAGAGAAAATAAAAAAATAAATTGCTAATTAAGCTTTGAATAAATTAAAATCCTCATCAAAAAAGAGCTATAATACTCTTAAGTAAAACTAACTTTTTAAAATATTAATAATGTATTAACCAAAAGAAATAATTAAAATGAAAAAAATATTGAAAACATAAACAGTTATTTACCTTTCCCTGAGAAAACAAACCAAATCAATCAATATTTTTAAAAATATAATAATCAGTTTTTGGAAGAAATAAAAGAGATGTTTGATGATTTCTACTAACAGAGCTATTAAATACATCTTTAGCCTAATTGCTAACTCTTTTATGAAAAATCAGAATTAGAGTTAATTTAAATCGAAATTATAGATTACTTAAAATAACTTTATGACCAAGATTAATAACTTTTAGTGAAAGCATTTTAAGTACTCTCCATTAAGAAAAATGATTTTAAAAGCCTATCCGAATATATGATTGTAAACATTTTCAAGGATTAAGTTGAAGATTAAGATAAAACTTTTGTAAAAGTCTTTGAAAAGTTAACTAATTTTCCAGTAGTGAGTATAAATAATCAAGTTAGAGAGGTCACCTTATAATCTGTAAACGATTATGTTAAAGTAAAATTTGGTCAACCAGAATTTTGCTTTAGTGATACAGATCTGGAATTTGAAAAATAACTAAATAAATTCAATAAATGGAACAGTAAAAAAAAATATTTTAAATGAATTCAATTTTTAATCGATTTTATAAGTATTTTAAGTTTATTTTTGTTTTTTTTCAAAAAAATCAGTTTTTTACTTAATTACAAATATTTAATTAAAAGTATACAAATATTTCAACCAAAAATATTTTTAAATTTTTATTTTTTGTAATTTGAAAGTTTTTAATTTTCAAATATTAATATTTTTTAATTCTACATAAATTCCATATTTAAAATTTTTGATACTATAAAATGAGGATAATGAAATTATTTTGACTTAAATTTGTTTTAATAATAATGAAATGAATTTTTTAAATAAAGTTTTTGTTCATTAAATATTTTAAAATTATCCAAAAATAATAATACTATTTATTTAAAATTGAAAAAAGATAGTGTTTACAAATATATACAACTTAAAAAAAATTTTTCAGTTTAAAATGATGAAATTATTAATGAAGAAATAATTCTAATAGCCACTCAACGAACAACAATAAATATTTAAGTAATAGATTTTTGATTAAATCAAAAAGGGGTAAGGTGATAGAAAGAAAGAAAAGAAAATTTTTGATGATAAAAAACTATTTTTGTCTAATTAAATTTGAAGAAAAAATTTTCTAATTCGAACATTAGAATATAAAGGTATTGTCTATTTTAAAAGCATACAATAGCCAAAATAAATTAATGCAACTTAAATTAGATTCAAGTATTTTTACTACATATATTTTTCTATTTTAAAATCTTTTATTTTATAATCATCTTAAATTTAATATAATTTATTGTTTTTAAAATTTATCATTAAATCTAGTTAAAGAGTGACAAAATATTTCTATAATGAGCTATAGAAAGCCAGAAGATTTTATTGTTAACTAAGACCTATAGAAAGAAATCAATATCAATAGTGAAGATCTAAATGGTAAAAATAGCTAAGACTTCCAAAGAGCCAATGATCCATAAATAGAGCTAGAAGTAGAAGATTTTCTAGTTACCTTCTTTGAGAGCAAGAAACTTATAAGTGACATTAACTTATAATTACTAGATAAAAGCATAAAACCTATCATTATACATACCCATAACACTGTTTAATACTATATAAAAAAAAATGAGACATCTTCAATCAATCAATATTTTAACCCATAAAATTAAGCAGGAGTCGTCTCAATTTACCCTTAGCTGAATGAATTCGACTTATTTGCTGAGAGAATTTAGAAGGATGCAAAATAAATAAACAAAAATCAAGTTGTGATTGAAATTCCAGACTAAGACCTTTATAGATAAATCTAAGAATAAAACAAAATATAGAAACCGCAAGATTCTTTAACCTCTCAGCAAATCAAGAGTATAAGAGAAGATGGCACATTTACAGTGTAATTAAAGATTTAGATAATATTACCAATATTTTACTTGATTTTTATATTTAGACTCAAAAGAGATGGAGTCGAAACTTGGGAAATACCAGAATCTTTATTTCTTTCTTAAAAACATTTAAGAAATCTTCGTTATGATTCCAATCAAAAATACAGTGAGCCTGAAATTTTCAGATTGTAAATTGATTTTTTCTCTATTAAACTTTAAGCTATAAAAATGATAATATGAATTTTTAGATTGCTTGCTGATTGATAACTAACTCTCAAGCATCCATCCATATTTTAATTTTTTTAAACCCTTCTATAATGTGAAAATAGATTTAAATTTATAAAAGAAATTTAATATCTAATAATCAAATTCAAACAATAAAGAAATAATTTTCCAATTCATTCTGGTGATGTTGAAAGAAAAAAGATTTTAATTTAATGAAAAAATAAAAATTGTTTGAAAACTTTTTTCTTTTTATTTGTTTATATGAAAAGTAAATGAAATTTTAATGGATGCTAAAGATTATTTTTAAGGATTTTCTTTGAATATATAGAGAAAAATGAAATACATTTTAGAAGATTTATAAATTTTTAAACAATATATTTACATAATTTGGTTTATTACAAAATTAAAGCCATTTAAATAATAAATAATTGAAAAATGATTTTTAACATATAAATATAAAAAGGTTTTCGTTAGTTTGCTTTTCATTTGATCATTTTTTTTAAAAAACATTTATTTTTGTTAAAGATTTTGGAAAAAAATTTTAATTTCTAAAAATTAGTATTTACTCTGAAGATACATTAAGAAGATATCAGATAAATGAATGGGAATATTCTTATTTTGATAAGAGATATCTAAATCTACTAGATTGCTTGATTATGCTTTATCATATTCCTATTCATATAGTAAATGCTTTATTTGGGATTCCTTTAAAGAGAGTTGAGTTTAATAGTGTTCCAAAAGTAATTTAAGTAAAAAAAAAAATAAAGTCAATATTAGCTGTAAGAAAGTCTTAAAATTATGATTAACTCATATAATAGTTAAAGTAATAAATGAAGAAAAAATAAAAAAACTTCTAAATGGAAACTATTTTATACAACATAGTGATGAACTTAAAATGGAATTAAAAGTTATATGAAGAAATACAGTACCTAAAACTATTCCTTCTTTTAAGTGTTTTTGAGTAATACTTCAGTGAAATCGTTGATCCTCTTATTGAACAATAAGAATTTTAGCAATTCCTTAAAGACTTTAAAGCATTTTTTATTTTAAATTACTTCAAAAAAAGAATTTTAAATGAAAAAGAAATATGTCAAAGTTCAATTTGCCATTGCATTTATATGATGAGAAAATATAATCTTCCAGAAGAATATGAAAAGCAATATCTTAAAGTGTTGGAAATAGCAGAACAATCTTAAAATTTTAGCCCTTTAGTTGAAAAAACTGTTACTTACTATAACTCTGATTAAAAAGAATTTGATGATAAAATTTTAAGAGACACATACTTCTGGAAGATTAAATAATATTGGATAAATTATAAAGCTTGCTTAAATGATTTAGAGTCATGTAGTGATCAAATCCTAAATAGTAAGTATGGTTTATTAGTTTGTTTTAGTTGTAAAGAAAATGCAGTTTCCTATTTTATTGTCTCAGGATAAACATATGAAACAAAATACAAAACTATATGTTAAATGTTTAGAGATATTAAAAATAGAATGAAAACTAATTATTTATCATAATTTTCAAAAAACGACAATGAAGAAGATGATAATGAAAATGATGGAATTTTTGGTGATTGCTGTCAGAGATTTAATTGTGGATTTTATCTAAGAAATTACTTTTGCTTGTACTTTTTGCAAGGAATTATCTACACCCATATTTTGTTAAGATTATTCTGTTTCATCTATATTGCATTTTATTCTTTTATTTGCTTGGTTATTATCTTTTCTAGTGTTTTCTACATCTTGATATAGTTGATATTCGCCTTCTTTATATATGACTTCACAAATCCAAGTGATGAAAAATTCTAAAAAAGCTTAGTCTACCCCAAATATTTTCCTATTTTGTAAATATTGATATTCTATCCTCTATTAGGCTTAATAAAAATGGTCTTTACTATTTTTAAGAGTTTATTCTATTATATTGCTTACTTTAGAATTTCTCTTAGGTTTTTC
This sequence comes from Tetrahymena elliotti 4EA, assembly GCA_000231825.2. NCBI lineage: Eukaryota > Ciliophora > Oligohymenophorea > Hymenostomatida > Tetrahymenidae > Tetrahymena > Tetrahymena elliotti. The sequence goes on from JH720333.1 coordinate 553,143, forward strand.
CCAATTCACTTAAAAAACTTTGTAGTTTTTACTTTTATCAAAATCTTTGCTCAAATTCCTAGGAGAGATTCTTCTTTTTGCAAACAAATTACTAAAACCAATCAAAAGAATAAAAATGAATAGTATGTTAGAAGAGAACACTTTAAAGTAAATTGCAAGTTGAGCATTGAGTAAATTAAAATCCTAATCATGTAAGAACTCAACTAAACTAGAGCTAAATCAATATAAGAAAAACTCGGTCATATTGTTGAAAAAAAAAATGCTAAAAGTGAAAAATTTATTGAAAACCTATTAAAATATTCACCTTTTCCAAATAAATCTAACAAAATTACTGAATTATTTTCACAAAAAACTACTGAATTTTATTCATAGATTGAAGAAATGTTCAATTAGTTTTATAGTTAAGGCTTTCAAATAGAGTTATCGCCTAATTATTAATTCTTTTATGATAAATCTGAATTAGAATTAATCCTAGGTTAAATTATAGATTTCTTGTAATAGCTTTCTTATCAGGAGTAAAAACTGATTGATTCCGCTTTTCAATCTCTTCAAATTAACAAAAATGATTATAAGAGTCTATGCGAGTACTTCATTGTGTAAATTTTTAAGGATTATGTCAAAAGTGAAAAAAAAAATTTTGAAAGTATCTTTAAAGCATTAACCTCTTTTCCAGTTTTTTAAGAAGTAAAAAACTATTAAATATCTCTTTACTCTATTAATAAATACCTAGAAATAAATTTCTGCAAACCTTTTGAGTCAATCGAAAGTTTTGACCTATAAATAGATAATTTATTAAATGAATTCTAAAAATGGAATAGTAAAAATAAATATTTTAAATGAAAAAAAAAACAGTTAAAAAATGTGTATCTAATTTACTATAAATGTAAAATATTAGTTTATCACTTCATAAATAATTAAATATTTTTTTCTTTATTATTAAGTAAAATTAAAATAATTATTAATTACTCCACAAATTCAATTATTTTAAAATAATTGAGATGATCATCTTTCAGTCAGAAACAAAAAACATATTGTATTTTATCAAGTTAGAGTATTTAATAATATGGCAAAACATACAATATAAAAAGTAATTAATAAAGAATAACAAATGGTTGGTTTTAGTTAATTAATTAAGGAATAAGATGATTTTAATATGTTAAAAAGGGCTACTCTTAAATTCCACTATTAATAGTGCCAAATGATTTTGATAAATTATATTTTGAGACACAATTCTTTAAATGACTCTTATTTAGAGTATTTCAATATATTACTCATTTTATAAAATTAAAAAAAATCACAGGTTTTAAATTAGTAAATAATTTTTTAATTTGTTGTTGGTAAAAATTTATTTTTTATGAAAGAGTAGGTTAATTTAAGTGGGTGGATTCTTATTATTTTATATTTTAAGATATTTTTATAAATATTTATTCATAAAATTCTTAATTAATTATAAGTAGCATTAAATAAATTTTACACAGATCCAATAAGAAAAATAATTATGATGATTAATTAATAATAGACTTTTAAACAAATAATAAAATTTAACTCAATTATAGCAATAAATTGCTAATAAAATATGTTTTATTAATTTGTGTGTTTAATTCTAAATATTAGTTTATGAAATAGGGAATATCAAATAATTTGCTTCAGTTATATGGTGGTTATAAAGGATTATAAGAAGACTTAAATATCCTAAAAGGTTTAAATTTATTAATCTTTAGCTTTTATTATATCTACTTAGATCAATATAAATAATTCTAAATCAATACTATTTATTACTAATTAAAAACCTTCAAATAGAACTTTAGTTAAATTTGCATACAATGAAAAGATACATTCTTAAGCTTGTAGATGGTAAAGATTAAACAACCATCTAAAAATGGAAGCTTAGAAAAGACAAGTAAGTTTATCACATAGAAAATTTAGCAAAAATTAGAGTTTAAATGCATTTATATTGAAAAAAGTACTTACATTATAGGAAGAAGTGATAAGGTAGAAATCCCAATTTAGCAAGAATCAATTTCAAGAAAACACGCTGAAATCTGTGTCTTGGAAAATAGTGCTACTATTAAAGATTTAGGATCAGGTAGAATTATTTCAAAAGTAAAAAGGATATTCTTTAGTAAATAATTTTCTTTCATAAAATTAGCAAATGGCACATTCGTAGATGATAAAGTAGCAAAGCATAACTAAATAATGTTCCTTAAAAATGGCACTAAAGTTTATTTAGGAGATTCTCCTAATTACTTAATTGTCAAAGGTACATTTTTAGATAATAAGGCAATCAAAATAAAATATTTTTTTAATAGAAAAAGAAAGAAAGGCCAAAGTTTCAGAGTAATCTTTACAAGATTAAGAATTAGACGAAGAAGAAGAAGTTTAGGAAAAGAAAACTAAGGAACAAAAGAAGATGAAAAAGGAAAAAAAAGAAGCAAAAGGTGAAGAGGAAGAAGAAGATGTTGATTAAAAAAAAGATAAAAAAAAGAAGAAAAGCAGTAAACAAGACTAAGAAGATAGAGAGCGTTCTCGTTCATATGAAAAAGAAAAGTCAAAAAGCAGTAAAAATGAATAAAAAGAACCTGAACAAAAAGCCAACTCTTCAGTGTATTTATTTTTTATTAGACTGCATAAAGTAGAGGAATAGCAAAAATATTTAAAATTAAAATATTTAGTACAAAGGAACTCAATGCATAAGATAAGAGAAAGCTATTATGGTAGAACAAGAAAACTGATAATTTAGAAAGCAAAGCTTAAATTTATGGAAAAGTAGAAGCTAATGCAGAAGAGACAAATAAATTTTTCAAGTTGCTAGGATTCAAATCTGTAAATATTTCATTTCTAAATAAACAATATGAATGTATTTATGCATTTTGTTTTATTTTTTAAAAAAGAGTGCAGATGGAAAATCATCAACAAGTTCAGCTGGAGTTCAAAATTATTTTATTAAAAAGAGTGGATCTGAAAAATAAACCATGATTAATGATTTAGAAAGTTAATATTATGAAGGTATGAAAAGAAAAAATGGTAATAAAGGTGGTTTAGGTTTTAATTGATAAATATAAATTTTATTTTTATGAAAGGTAAATAATATTAATGCATTTTTGTATTTTTATTTTTCTAAATTCTTTTTTAATTTATTCCCTCTCAAAAAACAAAATCTTTATTTTTTATTAATTTTACATCAATCTAAATAAAATAATTTCTTTCCTATCTATTTTCACCATAAAAAACTCCTTACACATTAACTATTCTTTATCAAATTAAAAGATTTATTGATTTATTATTAGATAGATTCAATTCTACAATTAGTTTAATTTTTCAATTTTATTAAAAAATAGAATTTTTTTGTAAAATATTGGTAAGAATGAAGGAATACATACTACTAATCTATTATTAAATTCAAATTTAATCAATTCATTTTATAAAATATAATACACTACAATTATTTTAATTTATTTTGATTTAAAAGTTAGTTGTTTAAATTCTGTAAATCTCTATAAGTTTTTATAAATTTTGAATAGCATTAGATACTTAGAACTTTTACAAAAAAATTAAAATATTTTTTATAATCAATGTTTATTTCTAAAAAAAGTCTTTATTTTTTTAATATTAAAATATTTAATTATACCTGATTTCGAAAATTTGTTTATTCATTGAAAAGATTGTAAAAAATATCTTATTCATTTAATCTGAGAAACCCCAAATTTTTTCTTGAAAATTTTTGAAAACTAGCTATTAATTAACAGTATTTTCACACTCAAATTTTAAAAAAAGAAAAATTTAATTATTAAGTGAAAGTATTTGTGGATTATTTTTAATAATCAAATCGTTATTTCTGATTGCTATAAGGCATATAAAGTAGAAGGTTTTAAAATCTTAAATTATCATATTTGAATATATAAATAGTAGAATACTTACTTTACATAATTATGAGTTCAAAACAAAACTAAACAGATAATAGCAAGAATGATTAATATTTAGAGTGTTTCAGTATTTTAAAATAGATTCAATCAATATAACCTGATAAATCTAACTAAAAGATAGTTGATACTAGTCTTATTTTACAACTATAAAAGCTTTCATAAAAAATATAACAAGCAAAGAAGCAGTAACTGCATGAATAAACAAACAAATACTAAAACTACCTTTAATCGCCATGTAAATTAAAATTTAGATTAAAATTTACTAAAAATTGTTTAATAATTAAAAAAGAATCTTAATCTCCTTCAAAAGAGATAGTTTATCCCTATTCTTCTAACAAAACCTTACAGAAATTAAGCTATAAAAGAGTGTTAAAAGAAGTCTTTGGAGTTATGTGCCTTTAAGAAGTAAAATTGATGAATATAATCTTTAATTTTATTTTTTATTCTTCTCTTTTATATGAAAATAGTGTATATTCCCTTACTTTGAATTTGAAGAGCTTATTTAATTAAGACTAGTATGCAAATCTTTTCAAGATGCATTTTATTAATATTTCACTTTACTACTTCCTTAGCTTGAACAAACGCTTATCAGATATATAGTATTTATTTATTCTAATGAATAAAATAATTATGAGAATTATTTTTATCAAAAAAGTTTAGAAACCCTGATTTGAACTTATTTGAAATGAAAAAGGCAGCCTATTTATAAATTCCCTCAGAAATTAGGGAATGGGTCATTTTAGATTCGAAATAATGTTAAAATGTTATTGAAAATACTCTTTATAGATAAGATATTGATACTCTAAAGCAAATCAAAAAAGTACCTAAACAATATGATGCTTCTTTTGCACCTTTTTGCATACTTTTAGGGTACAACTAACCAGTACAATTCCAGAAGGGAGATGGAAAGATAGAAACAAGTTGGCATAGTCTATTTTTAAAGATAACTACTACAACAAATAATATCTTAAAATTTATGAGTTTGGATTTTAGTTGTATAACATAAAATTAAATAGATGAAATTATTTTTTATCTGAATTTATTTTAATTTAAACAAATTGAAAATTTTAATTCAGCTGCCCTTAAATTATTTATATGGACAAGGGCTTTAGTTTCTCTTTTTCACATTGATAACATATTCAAAATAAGGAAACCTAATGAGTAAAATAATTTTAATTTATTTAATTCTTAAATATTTTTATTTATTTGATTAGATTGATTGGGAAAGTAGATAATAAGATCATAGAAAGCATGTTCATAATCCAAAAAGAAAAAGCAATAATTAATAAATTGAGAAGAATAATGAAAAATGATAAGATGTTTAAGATTTATTTAGATTTTAATTAAATATAAAAACCAAAAGTTGTCTAAGAAAAAAGTATTCCTTTTTTTAGCTTAGATAATGCCTAGCTCATTCAATCATTTTTAAATTATCTAACTCTAAAAGATATTTTAAAACTAAGGTCAACAAACACATTCATAAAAGAATTATGCCATGTTTATATTCTTAGTTGCCTAAGTGAGCAAATCACCTCTTTAGAAAGAAAAAAAATGGTTCACATTAATTAAATATATCCAGTTGTTCCTTCTCTTTATGAAAATGGTTTTTTTTCTGATTTTTTTGACGTTTCTTCAGAAATTCTTATGAAAAAGCTATTTTTGGTTGACCGTCATTCATTCTCTAGATTCAAATGTCAAACAAAGCCAAGCCAATCTTTAGAAAAATTTTGCAAAATTATATGTATAATTTTCAATATACAGTAGCAGCAAAATAGCTTATAAGCTACAAATTAAACTAAATAAAATACAACAATTTTGATATCAAGCATGATGAACTAAACTATGAATCAAAGTAATAGCTAGAGAGACTAATATTTCTAGTAAATCAAAAGTTCAATAAATGCAAAAAATTTTGAAAATTAATTAAAATAATTTAATCCATTTCACATAAATCCTGATGTAAATTTAAATATTAATTTCTAAATCAATTAAGTATTTTATTTTAAATAGAAAATTAAAGATTGTGAAGAAATAGCTTTTAGTTTAGAAAGTGACTTGATGAATGATCCAAACTAAATAGGAATTATTGAGGACTTACAAGGATTAAGATTATATATTAATCTTTTAATTATATTTTATAGAGCCACTATGCCTCTTGATTATTGTAATTCATCTCTCTTCTAAGAAAATATGCTTGATATTTATTCTGACATTTATAGCATAACCGATTCTTGCTAAAGACTATTCAAAATATGCTATCATTTCTCTCTACTTACTCCTGAAAATATGAAAATTATCATTTCATAGGCATATGAATCTCTATAAAATGATCATCAGCATCTTGTAACCTAATTGAAAGTAACATTCTTTTCCCTATAAACTATAAATCCTCATTTAACTTAAATTAAACCCTTATTTTATTAATATTTCTAAATTTAGTTTTATAAATAAATTAATTTTTTTCTAAAATTTTATTTAATTTTTAAGTAGAAAAAGGAGCTTTCACAATTAAAGTAATTATTCTAAAAAGCTAGAGATTATAAAGAGTTAAGTGGAGATAAAGTCCAGTTAATTATAATTGAGTTAATCGAAAGATACAACACATAATAGAGAAGTAATGAAGTAACCTAAAAAATAAAGTAAGCTAAAGAGAAGAAAGAAAAGACATAAAATTTTTTAAATTACTTCAAACTCTTTTTCTTAAGAAATATATTAAATTATCTACCTTTGTAGGATCTTTTATCATTTGGTTTAGCTAATAAAAATGCCTTTTCTATTTATAATATTTATTTACACTTTAGGATACACATTGAGGCCTCTTAGATTAAAAATTTAGAGCTCAGATTTGAAAACTAAGTAAAATAAATAAAATAAAAATATATTAAAGAGTAAAATTATTAAATAGATTAAAAGTATCGACAGAAAAAAGAGAATTTATTTTTAAGATTCAGAAGTAGATTATCCTAAAAAAGAACATGCTATTTAGCTCCTCACAGAGATAAGTCTTAAAGATGTTAGTAATCTTAAAAGGATAGCTAAATCAAGCTCTGGTTTTGATATTTTTGCCAAACCTGTCGTAGAGTTACTTAACATTAAACTTGAATACAAAACAGTATACTTAAAAAAATAGCCTGATTATTGGATGAGTCTGTTTAAATTTATGTAAATAAATGATTTTAACAAAATTCTTTAAGAATTTTAAGTTGAAATAGTTGAAACAGATTAGATTAAAAAAATTGAAAATTATATCAAAGAAAACTAAAACTTTACAATATAAAATGCATTCAAGCTGAGTGAATCTCTTTCAAAATTAGTTAAATGGATTTTTGGTAATTTTATCATTTTAAATTCTGAAAAGTATTTAAATTAACTCTCAATTTAGGTGTTTTGGAAATACATAAATTTCTTAGAAGATACAGTCTATGTGAGGAGTAAGAAGAAATGATGGATGCTTAAGAGTTAAAAATATCTAACTACCTTGATTTCAGATAAAAATAATCTTATAAAATGCTTAGATATATTGGCAAACATTAAGAATGCTAAAAAGAATATGAATACTGGAATAAATTATTTATTAAAGAAAGTAGCAGCAAGTAAAAGATTTAAAAAGAAATAAAAACTGTAGATGAAAATAACTTATAAAAATATTAAACTAAACGAGTTTATGATTTTGACGCTAGCAGTCATATAAAAAAAAATAAAATAGTTGAAGAAGATGAAGAAGAGGATTCTAGCTTATTTTAAAATTAAAATTACAATTATCTCAATTAATCTGAATAATGTATAAAATCTAAACAACCTACTTAAGACTATAAAATGAATAAATCTGCTTTTTGAAGCACGGAAATATAGTAATTAATTTTAATTAAGATTAATGCAGAAATATTGGATTGAGCATAGGCATAAAACATAAAATCAAAGTTAATTAAATTTTATATTATTATGTTAGAATTATCCTATCCTATTTTTATCTTCAAAATTATTTTTTGATGAAAAAATTTTTTCTCAAATCAAACTCTTGAAATAAATAAAAAAAAATTTGTATTTTCTGTATTTAAACTCTTTCAATTTTTTTCTTTTTTAAAATAATCATATTGTGTTAACAATAAAATATATTGTTATTCTAATTCTAATTTAACTTATTCAATAAAATTTTAGAAATATATTAATACATCTTTTATCTTTGGGTCAACTAAAGTAGGAAATTAGGAAATTATTTTTTTTTCTCTAAATTTAAGTCAGCATATTTTGATAATACAGAGAAAATAAAAAAATTTAATTAAAAAAATAAAGTGAATAAGTTATTTTAGAAAAAATAAATAAATATTATTAGTGAGAAGAAATTCTAAAAAAAGATAATATTGCAATAAGAATTTTATTTTTTAAAATTACCAAGTAATATTATTTAAAGTAGAGATTACATTATTTTTAAAATTTCTCTCTATTTTTTAGTTTGAATTTTAAATTTTTACTAAAGATATTTTATAATTATTTTTTTTCAACTAAAGCTTATGGAAAAAGATTATGCAAACGAATATATACATTAGAAAATTAATAAATAAAGCAATATTTGTTTAGTAGAATTTATATTTATTATAATTATTGTTAAATTTTGTAAAAGTTTTATGCTATTTGATTGAATTAAAGAATATTTATTGTTTTAGTCTATATTCTTTCACTTCAATAATCAATCAATCAGTCTTATAAGTTTTGTGACTCCTTCCAGAAACGAAGTACAGCACCATCTAAGATTTTATCTACAATCTAGATGAAATCTCCCTCAGGAGTTCCTGGAGGAAGTTCAAATGCATCTATATTAGCGAAAAGATTATTCTTATTTGGTGCATATAAATTTGATGAGAAATCTGGTAAATAAACATTTAAACTTTTAGTCTCTTCATTAGTGAATTTTGTTGTTTAGGGAGGAAAGGGTTTTTTCTTGAAGAAAGTTGCTTTAGTCTTATTATAGTCTTTCAAGATAAAATTAGCCGTTTTTTTAAATGATTCCTTATCTCCTGCACATTGTTGATATGTTTGATATAAAGCGATACCAATTCTTGTTTAAAAATTTAAATTTTAATCTTTATCCATAAACTAAACTTTTTTCTCTTCATTTTCCATAGATTTATCAGATTTAAGGCCAGAAAAACTTTTTCTTTTTTTATATTCATCTTCAGAATTAGCTCTCTTTTCTTTAATAAAAATAATTTAATCAATAAAAAACTATTTTTTTCAATAAGATCTAATATAAAGATTATTTCTTCAAAATAGTGCTTTTAAAGTATTAAATAATCTTTCAATTATCTAAAATATGTCAGGTTGTCTTTAAAATTAAGATCTATATTTATAAAGAAAATATAAATTAATTTTATACTTTTGTCTATTATCTATTATTGCTTTATTAGTTTCAAAGCATCAGAGACACCTCTTCCAGTTAAATTGACTCTTCTGTCTCCAATATGTTGCTTAACTTCACTTTTTTTTAGTTTTTCTTCCTCTTCTTTAATTTTCCTTGTTTTTTCAACTTTTTGCCTTAATTCCATTTGCATACGCTTTTTAAAACTAAAGTAGATTAGATTCCCTTCAGAATCTCTTCCAACATCTTCCTCTTCTTCCTCCTATTCAGATTATTTATTGACCTAATTTCCATCTTCATCAGCTTAATCTCCTTTAAGTAATTTATATTTATTTTTCATTTCTTTACAAAATTTTACCATTATTATTTGTTGAAGATGATGCAGCCTGTGCTTGATTTGCAGTTTGCTAAAGATTTTATCCATTTGTTGCTTAGCTTCCTTATTATTAGGAAAGCAAGCCACCTGCTGTTTAAGTCATTTCCTTTTGTAAGTACTCCAAATAATCAATTTTTTCTATCTTGCTTTTGAAAATATTCAAACGGTGATTGACAGTTTCTAGAGTTGGTGTTTTACAACCAAATTAACCCATTCTAATGATGTCTTTAGTCATTGTTGTCCATAATTTAGACTTCTCTTTTTTCTAACTTTCTAAATTAAACTTAACTTCTCTATTCTTTTTAAGGCTTTCATTATCACTGTTATAATCAGAGTCAATAGGCATTTTTTTTTTCCTATCTACTTCTTCCAAATTTCTATGCTCTATTAAAGAACTTTGTTTTCCTTTATTTGGAGATTTCTTTAAGTGTCCATAAGGATCATAACCTCCTGGCTTATTATGATTATGTTGTTAATCTCCACCCTAATTTATATGATTATCCTCCTCATCTTCAGAATTTGGTTCTTTAAAAGGCTCAAATTTAATGGCTTCTTACAATTAAGGATTTTGAGAGAAAAAATGATCCATTTAATCCTTCAAATTTGTAAAATTATTATTGAAATCTATTTAAAAATAAGAAAAATTAAATCATTGATAGTATTGATTATCAAATATGTATTTATTTATGAATTGATTAATAATCCAGATTGATTGATTTAATTTTATTATTACCTTCTGATTCATTCTCTTCAATAGAAGATGCAAATGAATTGTTAGAATTCAAACTATCTTCAGAGCTAAATATCAGCTAGTCCTTTTGCTATTTTTTAAAGTTCATTTTAGTCTTCTTTTTAGATAAATTTTTGTTAGTAAAAGTAATACTGGTTTAACTAAAAATATTATTTTAATTAAAAATTTTAAGTTTTTTGCTAAGGGACTGATAATAAATCCTTTTTACGCAAGCCAACAAGATTAATATATAAAAAATTATAAAACTTTTTGCAGTAGGAATATTATTCCAGCTAAAATCATTGATTAATATTTGCTTAATAAGGTAAAGTTTTACTTTTGCATTATTTTTGATGAATACAAATTATATGGTCAAATATAATTCTTAGTTATTTTGATTGATTGATTTTCAAACATTATAAAAAACTCTTTTTGAATTGTTTGATAAACTTGCATAAAGTGAATAATAATATTGATTTCTACTTAGGTATATTATTTAAAAAATGAATGACACTGCTCTCCATTAGTTGAAAAAAACATGGGAAATTGAGTTTAAAATTATGGAAAAGCTAATTAAAAAGTTGCATAACCAACTGAGAGCACAAAAAGAGCTTAGGGTTTTATAAGAAATGATGAGAAAGTGTAAATAGGTGATGAAAGATTTAGGAGAGTTAATTAAAGAGGAGGATAGAGAACTAAGAGTCTAAAAGCTAAAATAATTTTTTAAACTTTGCACAAAAACAATGGAAGTATGTTAAAAATATGGCGAATACTGTTACTCATATATTGAAAGGAAATTTTTATTGGAATTTTCGTGTATTTCATATGCTTGTTCAAGCAGATTCTATTATTTATTAAAAGAGATTGATCCTTTCTTAAAAAAGATTTTCAAAAGGGAGAAAGCATTATAGCAATCTGAAGAAATTAAAGAATAATAAAAATAAAATAATACAATTGTAATACATTGAGTGAATTGTTAATTATCTAAAAAATAAATAATTATTGGTTGTAATAGTCTTTAAGTAATAAACAAAATCTTTATGAAATAGCATATATTTGTATTCAGTAATTATATATAACAAAAGTAATTAAAGATAATTAATCAAATCTTTATTTGAGTTACTTAAGTAGTAGTAGTATTAAATAATTATAGATTAAATGAAAACCAAATAATGCAGAAAATGTAATTAAATTTTTTAATAAATATTAAGTTCTTTCAATTTTCAAAGTATCTACTAAATTTAACAAAATAAAATTATCTGGCTCAAATTTGATAATTTTTATGTTTTGGACGAAATAACTAAAAAGAATTTTCCTTTCGAAACATCCCTAATTAAAATACACTGTCGAAAGTTTTTTTGTGGTAAGTAAAAGTAAAAATTAGATTTATAGAGATAAAATATTTTAATTCGGAAAATAAATTATTTTTTATTTGAATTAAAAGTTTGAATTTAATAAAATTAAGTTAGTTTCTCTTTGAAAATAAAGCAATTCTAAATTTTGCTACTTTGTTATTCGCAGAGATAAAAAGGATAGAAATTGCAAAAATAATGTATTCTTTAAACATAATGAAGATTATTAAGTATTATTTACACTAAAACCAAAATGTTTAATAAAAGTCAATTTCAATAAAAATAAAAAACTTGATATAATTACTTGGTTTGATGAACTTATTAATGGCTTCTTGACTAAATTTGGAAATAATTATTTCTTGACAAGTAAAAGAATATGTATAAACAAACTTCTTTTGATATTTTTATTTCTTAGAATCGCATAGTTCTTATTAATAAATCTTGATAAATTAGCTTGAAAAATTATTTAGAATATAAAAAAAATAGATAATAATTACATTTTTAGTAATAATAACTACTAGATAAATAAATTATTACAATTAGTATTAATTGGTAAAAAGGCAATTAAATTATAATTTATAGCTTTAAAACTTTAATAGAAGTTAATAAAAATAGCTTTCTTTAAAATAAACTTAGGTTAACAGCAACAACAAATATTCATTCAATTGTAGCTTTAAGCAAACTTAACCAAATCATTTAGCATCTCATAGTACATTTTTTTAGGTATCAAGACACAAAATAATTTGACTATTTAGGTTCGATAAGTAAAATGAATGGGGTTAATTCTCCTAACTTCAAACAAAATTTGTAGTAAGAAGAAGATGATAATTCACAAGTTAAGAGAGAGGAAGTCAAAAGGAAGTCTTTCACATCTGTTTAAGGCTATACCTTGCATGAAATATTAGGAAAGGGTTCTTTTGGTTAAGTGTTCAAAGCAATTAAAAACAATAAAGTTTATGCCATAAAAATGATTGACAAATAATTGATCCGTAAGAAAAACTTGCAGAAATATGTAAATAACGAAGTTAAAGTTATGCGAGAACTTAAAAATTAAAATACAGTTAGGCTTTTTGAGGCATTTGAAGACAAAGATATCCTTTATCTCGTGATGGAATACTGCAACTAAGGAACACTATTCAATTACATTTTGAAAAATAAACCTGAAGAAACTGAATGCGTTCGAATTTTTGTTTAGATATTAAAAGGTTTCATTGAAATACATGAAAAGCATATTCTTCATAGGGACTTAAAGCCAAGTAATATCTTTATCAAAGATGGCGTATTTAAAATTGCTGATTTTGGATTAGCAAAACCAAAGGCTATTGGTAGTAGCTACTGTGGAACCAGCTACTTTATGGCTCCTGAAATACTTTAAAAAAAAGTTCATGACTACAAAGTTGATTTGTGGTCAATGGGAGTAATTCTTTTCTTTATGATTTTCAGAGAGTACCCATTTAAAAATTCTGCAAAACTGCTAGATGAAATATAACAGAAGACAAACCCTCATTTTGACCCATATAAATGTCTTAAGCACCCAAAAAATACTTAATGTTCACCTAATCTTTTAGAACTATTCAAAAAAATTTTTGTTATTGATCCATCTAAACGTATTTCATTTAGAGAGCTATACGATACTGACCTTTTCAGTGGCTACTTTTCTTAAAATGAGCTACGTCATTCTTCTAGAATATATTAGGATTTAGAAAAAAAGCCTCCTTAAAATTAGGTAAATGAAGAAAATAATGATGATGAAGATGATGAGGAAGAAGAATAACCAAAAGAGGATTTAAATAAAACTAAAACATCTAAGTTCAAACCCTCAAAAGCATCAGAAGCATAGTTCTAATCATTTAATAATATATAAACTGAGGGCCAATAAAATCCAACTAGCTCTTCAAAAAATACAATCAATTAGATAAATGCAGTATAAACAACTTATTTAGCAAATGGTGACAGTGATAATAAATTTAGTTAATAGTAGATAAGTATTGACAATCAAAACTAAAAAAATTCATAGTCAAATAATATGAACAAATCAATTAGAACAAACATGACTTTTGAATACAAAGAAGTTAAGATTAGCATGTCTAATTAATAAATAGTATTTTATTTTTTCATTTTTATTGCAATTTTCTAATTAATATTTTAAAAAGCCTCTCCCAAGCAATGATTCAAGATTCGATCATGATGAACTAGAGATAAATAATGACGAATCACCTTAAATTTAACTGAAAAATATTAAAATGTAATCAAATAACCACTGTTTTGGACCTAAAGCATTCTAAGAACTCTACACCCTTCCAAACTCAAAAACTAGAAACTTTGATGAATTGGATTCTATACCAAATGCACCTTCCTCATTTTAAGTCAACAATTTATCTCATAATAGCTTGTAAAATGTAGCTTAATAAATGGAAAATGGTAATAATACAAATACAGGCTAGCAATTTTCGTCTTCTAAAAGTGTTCAGTAAATAATCATAATAACATTCATTTTTTTAAAAATTTTCAATAAAAAATAATTTTAAAATATTTCAACTTGATTTTTTGATTTAAATTTGCTATAATTTATCTTTAAAAAATTAAGAATTGCATCTAAATACAGCAAAACATAACCAAACGTAGCTGAAGAAAATGAAGATGAAGAGGGGTCAGTGTGCGATAAAAAATAGGATGAAAATGAAAATCAGCCAATATCATTTCCAGAAAAAGAAGATTTTAGTACAGATTCAAATATAAAGAAAATGCCTATCCGTAAAGCACCTTCTATGCACATGAATATGGTGGACTAAGCAGTAATTTACAATTTATTTTGATTTCAAAAAATAAAAATGAAAAATGATTTAAAATCAAGCAAATTATTTATTTTTATTTTGTAAACAATTAAAGGTAAAAGACAAGCTTAGAAAATAAATTATTGAAGAGTGTGAGCAAGTATTTGAAAGCCATGCTTAAGTCTACTTATATGAAATAGGAATATACAGCATCTTAGGAGATACAGTTGATTCTTTAAATGTTCTCAACTTGGGAAGTTCTACCTAATCTCTCATAAATTATTTACTTTCTAAGCTATTGCTATTTTTTGCAACAAATCTCTACAATTCTCTTCAAAATGTTAGCAATATATTTAATTTGTAGTACTTTAATTAATTTGCTTCAAGCCCCACTTCTCAGCTTTTAAAGGGTAAAATCACTAGAGATATTGAATAATGGAGTATGAAGTTCAGTCTCTTCTATTATGGTATAGATTATGAATAAGATATTTAATCAGCTGAAGTGAGAAAGGTTGTAACAGAAGAATTAGTTGAGACTGATTTTGATACCTAATTAAAAATACCCATACGTCTAGTACTAGATCTAATCTTCAAGGCTTCTTATAAAATGGGTAGAACATGCACTAATCCTCTTCAGTCGTCTGGCATACTGAGAACATCCCTCTATATCTTACTTTCTATGCTAATTAATAACATTTTTGATAAAAATAAAGTCAAGGATTATTTGATATATTACTTTTAAGACCCTAAAAACTAAGGTTCCAGCCAAGTTGATTTTGTTAACTTTTCTTTATGGACTGCTCAGGCATCAAAAGAAACACTCCTTGAACAAATTCACCACTTAATTAAGGTATTCTTTGGTGAAAAGAAACTTCAAATTTTGAAAACCAGACTTTGAATTTGGCATTTTTAATAAAATATAAAGGAAATAAACAAAGCAAATATTTAAAAATAGTCTATAAAAAAATAAAATATTTTGATATTTGATATATTTAAATAAATGATAAAAACAATAAAAATATTAATAAAAAATAACTTCTTCTACCAATCTAATTTTCTCCAAAAAATAATTTTAATAACCAATTATCAACCAACCAACCAACCAATCAATCAAACAAAAATTTAAAACTTAAAAACAAAACCTTAACAAACAGATTATAGCAATTAATTGTTCATATCAGTATAATTTTATCCTTAAATTCCATTTATATTTAGTTATTCAATTATATTTAAGCCTATCTATATAAAAAAATGTACTACAAATATTTTTTTTCCATATTTTTTTTTCGTTAACACTTTGAAGTCTAAAGAAAAATTTGAAGTTTTCTTCAAAAAGTTAATCTCCCTTTATTAATTATAAATTATCATGTTATTTTTTGGGAAGAGTCGTTTATTTTTAATTCAATAAATTATGGATAGTTCTTTATTAAAATAAATTTAAATTCAATAGTTGCAGAATTACTTAATTATAATAGGATTCTAATTACAAAAATGTTCTTAGGAGGTTGTAAAAATCTTTAAATCATAATTAAAATCTTAACAATAAACAATTAAACATTTCTGATTAAATTATTCTTTTCAATAAAATGTTAATACACTAAACTTATAATAAAGTGACTTAACTTTTATATCACATGATACATTTTCATAAAAATGTGTGGGTATTAAAAGTATCCTTATAAAATTTTCTAGTGCTATTTAAATATTTCAAGCCTTCTAATATGATAATGTGTTAGTTTCGTAGATAAGGGTTTTTTGTTGATAAGAAATTTATTAAGACATTCTTCATATTTACTTCTCTCTTTTATATTGATAACCTTCATTTTTTTATATTTTAAAAATGTTTGATAAATTCAATCTTGTTTAAATACTTCTAAGCCAAACTAATCTTGTATTCTTATTTTTAAAATATTTTTTATAAATTTTATAAAAATCTAAATTTATCTTCTGATTTATAATAAAAAAACTGGAGAACCTGGGCATTGATCCCAGTGCCTCTCGTATGCTAAACGAGCGCTCTACCATTTGAGCTAGATCCCCTTACATAATATACACTATTTAT
>JH720333.1:570360-769191 GCA_000231825.2 Tetrahymena elliotti 4EA
AGTTTAAAAAATGTAATGGAGAACCTGGGCATTGATCCCAGTGCCTCTCGTATGCTAAACGAGCGCTCTACCATTTGAGCTAGATCCCCTTACAAATACTTTTAAAAAATAAAAAATTTTCTTTTTAAATTTTAATAAAGGGATCTGATTAATATAATAATCGCTCAAAGTATATCTTTATTCATAATAAAATATTTTTCAGTAATTAAGTAAATATTGAAATAATTTATTTACAAAATACAGATAAAAATCTTTCAATTTATTACTAGTATCACTTATTTAATAATTGATTGATTCAGATCAAATTGAATTGGATAGTCTTTGATTAATTTCTTTAAAGAATGCAAAAAGTCACTATAATAATTACAAATCTAAAGAAGATAGAAGCATAAATAAGAAAATAATATTGATTGGTTGAATTTAGATGGCTTAGAATGCTTGGCTGTGTGTCAATAAATTTAACAAAAGCTAAAGGAAATAATTTATAACTAAATGAATTGATATATATCAAAATTTAAGTATTTTTTCCAAATTTATATTTTGAATTAAGTTTGCATAAAAAAAATAGCAAGATATTAACGTTTATAATTAAAATAAATTTGTGCAAAATTCTTCACCTTGATATCAAATGACAGACCATTTTAATTGGCCAGCATTAAATAGAAAAGACTTAATGTCATTATCTAAGATAGGTATTTATATTCTTCCTAAAATACCTTCAAATAATATTTGCTCAATTAAACCATACTAAAAAAAATCATTTTTTATGTACAGAGTTTGATGAAAGTGTAGGCAATAGAAAACTTCATGTTCAAAGAGATTCTTCTTCTCTCAGAAATGAAGATATAGATGGTATGTATTATAACTATTAAATAACTAAATAATTTATTGGTTTTCTGAAACAGGAGCAAAAACCTTTTATAGACATACAAAGTATATGAATAAAGAATCATTTGTTAATAGATGTGAAGATATCAATGAAAAAGAACGCAGCTCTTCTCCAAAATACACAAATTTATACTTTATGAGAATAGATGATATTGATGGAGCTTAAGCAAAAAGAAAATTTGTAACAACTAGAAATACTAATCCTCTCAATCCTGTTTATGTTCTCCCATAGAGTGCTTATGTAGCCCCTTTTGAAAATAAATTTATTAGAGATACTCTTTATATTAAAGATATTGAGGGAGCTACAGCAAAACCTGATTCAAAGTATTTAAAAGAAAGAAATGTTAATCCATATACAGAAATTGAAGGTTCTCGCCCAAGATAGAGATACATACCAAAAGATAAAGTAAATAGTTTAGAAGTGAAAGATATTAACAATGATGGAGTATTTAAGACTACTCGTACAACTAATCCTCTTGATCCAAAATATAACTTATCTACGTAATAACTTATTTTAGTCGAAATATATGAAGTAGAATATTTTTAATATTTATTGTAGACTTCTTAAATCTGAAGTGAGTACTAAGCAAGATATTTAGGATTATGGATATATTGAAGGTAGCAAATCAAGAATCAGACACCCAAGTCTAAATAAAGAAAAAAACTTCTCACTTACCACAAAAGATATAATTGGAGCTCATGCAAATGCCATCCCTGAAAAATTTGTCAACTTAAATAATGTAAAAAAAATGATGTTTCATTCAAATAAACTAAAAATAAAAAATTTTCTAATAGACTCGTAAAGATTTCATAGCTACCAACAAGATAGATGATATCCCAGGAGCTTAAAAGAGTACATTAATAAAAGGAATAATTACAAAAAGGTGTGTTGATCCAAATGTACCTTCATACGTATTCCCAGGTATAAGAACTAATTAAAATATCTAGGAAATTATTAATTAATTATATCTAAATAAGGGCATACAGAAGATTATTCAAAGATGAATATAAAAAGAAATAGGGTTTATTCATAAATGAGTCAAACGAACCAAAATAGTGATTAACAAAGAAACTCATCTGTTTAAAAGCGAGTTTAGCTAGAACCTTTGTAAAATAATAGCAGATCGTTTACAAATTCAAGGTCCATAAGGTCATAAAGTGTTTACTAGTAAAATGGAAATAACGAAAATTTAAATAAAACAACTTATTCTGCTTTGTAATTAAATTAAAAATAAAAAAACTTGGTTAATATTGATTATTATAATAGTTAGGAATAAGCACCAGCAAGAAAGCAAGTAGAAAATGGATAAATTAAAAGTAATAAGGTAGAACAAATAACAAACGAGAGAGAGAATATCAATCTTAAAAATATTTTAAATGCAAACAGCAATAACCTTATATAGAATTTAGAAACAAATGATATAGCAATAAGCAAATCCTTTAATAGAAATACAAATGGAGATTCATATAAAACGTAACAACTTCTTTTTTTAAAAGTTAACTTGAATTTAATATTTCTTTTAAAAAAAGGAATGCCCAAAAGCTAGATTCTTTTATAAATAAATATAGTGATTGAAATTCATTTTAAAGCAATTTTAAAAAATGGGGTAAATCAAAAAGTATTAAAGTTAAATTTTTAATAAAAAATAGAGGTATATTTGTATATATTTTATTATTTCTCTACATCTATTGTTCCATTTATTGGTAAAATTTATTTTTATTCTTTAAATTTTCTCTGAATTTATGTTAAAAAAGTTGTTATGAAATAAAATATAAAAATATGAAAACTATAACAAAGATAAATTCATATTTTTTGTTTTACCAATTTAATTTGATGAAGTAATAGAAAAAAAATAGAATAGAATAAGGCAAATTTTCACATTGCCATCCTATCAATTAAAATTAGCTTTTTTTAATTTTAAATCATTAAAAACAACAGATGATTTTTTTTGCTTGGAAAAAAATTCAAAATATAAATAATTCATCAAATCATAAACTAGTTGTCAAGTTTAATCAGTTTTACTATCTAATGCAGAAGCTAGTAATCAATTAAAATAATTTAATAGATAAAAGTAATTTGCAAAATGAATTTTTATTAGGATATTTTGATAAATATAAACATTTAAAAAGTTAAAAATATTAATTATTCCCTTTAATTAAAATAATAGAAATTAAATTCAAATCATATTAATATAAATGTACAAAACACTAATTAAATCTCTCAATAAAAACTAATTAAAAAAAAATCTAGTTTTAATAAGATAAAATATTTATCTTTTCATTAAGTAATTTAAAAATCATTAACAGATGTCATCTCTTTAGTATCATTTCAAAGAAAATATTACAATTCAACTAATTTTTTTGCTTTAAGGATTTTAAATCTTAATGTTTACTTCTTGATTCTATGAATAATGCTGGAACTATTTATTATAAATTATAAAATGGAAACAAAAATTTTGAAAAAATAAGAAAAAAGGTGGAATGTAAAAAAAAATAATAAAAATGAATCAATGACATAAATAAAAATCAAATAAGCTAGGATATCAGTTAGTTATCAATAAATTAAAGTTTTTATTTTTTCTAAAATACATAATTAATATTGTAAAAATATCTTTACTTTTTGAGATCAAGAGTCAACGTTTTGAGTTTAGAACATTGTGCTAAGCCTGATCCTAAACCTTTTTCACCTATTTCGGCAATTTTATTCTTGCTTTTAAAAGATTGAAAAATAAGAAATATTAAATAAAGAAATATAAAAATAATGAGAAAAAGAAAAAAATGTGAATTAAATTTGAAAATAAAAACTAAAAATGAATAAATGAACAAGCCAAAAATGAAGTGAATGCAAAAAAATTAGTCAGTAGTCTATCTATTATTCACTCATAAATTAAAGTTTATTTATTTAAAAACCATAAAAACTAAAATTAACTTTGAAAAAATATTTTTATGAGTTAATGAATTTAATTCGAACTTTTATAAAATTTAAAAAATATAAATATTGAAAAAATAAGTAAATGTAAACTAAATTTGAAGATAACTAAAAAAATTAATAAATTAGTTATTAAGTCATTCAATCATAAATTAAACTATTTATTCTTTAAAAATACATAATTAATATTGAAAAACTATTTTTACTTTAAGATAAGTTACAAAGTTTACAGATTAGAACATTTTGCTAATCCTGACCCGTCAATTAATCACTCATAAATTTAAGTTTTTATTAATTTAATAATGAATAATTAATACAAAAAAAATATTTTTACCAGAGGCTGAGAGCTAAAGTTTAGAGGTTAGAGCATTGTGTTAAGTAAGCTAGCTCCTAAACCTTAGGCGCCTACATCCCCAATATTACCCCAACTTTTAAAAAATAATAAAAATATTTATGTATATATAATTTTGAAATAAATAAAATTAAATTAGCCAGCTAAATACCAAGTAAAGCTGAATAAATTAGTTAGTTAGTCAACTACAAATTAAAGTCTTTATTCATTCAAAAATCCATAATTAATTTTTAAATACCATTTTTACTGACTGAGGTTAAGAGTCAAAGTTTAAAGATTAGAGTATTTTGCTAAGCCCTATCCTAATTCTTATGCATCAGTTTCATTAATATAATTCTAACTTTTAAAGAATATTGTATTGGATATCGATAAAAATTGAAAGAATGAGAATTTAATTGAAAAAATAATTAATTAATGTTAATGAGCTAAATATCAAGTCATTGTCATAAATAAAAATCTTTAATTATCCAGAGACATAAAATTTTTATTGAAAACTATTTTTACCTTAATTTAAGAGTAAATATATAGTGATTTGATTACCTACCATAAAGAAGACGAAATAAAATTACCTCAGATCAATGTGAAGATAATTTAGAGTTGAGGAACTTTTTATTAATATTAAAATATTTATTAGCCTTTAAAATATTTTGAGTACATTAGTGAGTGTTATAAGATGTTTGGTGGTCTCTATTTCCATCTTTTTATTTTTTGCTATTTTATTAGAAATAAAATTGAAAATCAATTAATATCTTAAAAATGAATAATAAATAAACCAATTATGAATAAAAATAATATTTTTGTTTTATAAAATTAAAGATGAATTTTTGTTTAGAATTTTAATTTTTTTATTTAATTTAAAAAACATTCATAAAAAGTTAATAAAAGCTAATAAAAATTAAAATTTAACTTAGAACAAAAACTTGAATTTCATAAAAATAATTTAAAAGTAGAATTATTACAATATTAATTTAAAGCTTTATCAAGTACTTTTCTTTTTGTTCGCAAAAACTTTAATTCATTAATTTAAAAATTCCTCTCTAAAAGTACTCTAATTATGCAAATAATAGTTTACTTTAATTTATTAATTACAAATTATTATTTTTTGATATTTTTTACTTTTTATATGAAGAAAAACATTTTAAAGAAAGTTAAATAAATTTTATATTTATTTGAAAATAAGGTTTGTTTGTTGATGAATAGATTAGTACACAATGCTTATAATTTTATTTGTTTTGAATAATTAAAATTGATTGGAATTTTTATAGAGATGCAGATTATTGTTTTATGAACAGAGAATCGAAAGATACTAATTAAGAGATTCGAAGATTTTATTTAAATTAAAAAAATTAAATAAATTAAGAAATAAGATATAATATTGATCAATAAAGATATCGTTTTTAACATATTGTTAGATAGCTGAATTATTTCAATAAACATAAAAATTATTTGTATGTAACTAATAAACTAAATTTATTATTTTTAAATAAAAAATATTTTTTTTCTTTTTCATTACACTTCAAAGCATTTTTTAGAAATAAATTATAATGGAAACACAATTGCTTTAAAAATAACCATAAAATCCTATGCTTACAAAATGAAATGATGAATATGATGCTTATAGATCGATTGATACTTGAAGTAAATTGACATAAAAAATAATTTTTAACTTATAGACTAGAAAGCTTAATATATCGCTTATTATTTATTTGTGATATAGCCTTTTTGATATTATATTGTAAGCTGTTTTTTCTTGTTTGGTGATGCTATTTTTGTAGAAACATAGTACATATACAATAAATCTTTTAAAATTATGTTAACTATTAGATCTCTCACTAGTTATGAATCTTTTCGTTAGCACGATCTACGTAGCCCTTATAGTCCCACTTAGATTCGATTTAGTAAGGTGCTTCAATACGGACTCCATTTCTATCAATAACTGTGACTTAAATTGTTTCATGAGCTCTAGCATCTCTGTAGAAGAGAGCCTAGAAACAGGTATTAACTAATTACTTGGCTTCTTATTCACTGATATCAGCTCTCCATCCCTTTTCAAAGAGAGGTCCACAAAGGTAATTACCAAATCCAGTTGAAATGTAATTAGTTTCAATATATGTTCCATAAAGATCTATGTGAGCAAGGTAAGGTTAACCATTATGAAGACCTCCAATAACGTTCCAAAGGTATAAAGGATTCATCTTATTTCTGTAGTGATATTGTAATTGGGAAATGTAATTACCATAATCACGAGGAGTATAGGTGACATTGTCATCATTTAAGTAAGTTTAATTGGTCATATCATCAATTAAACGGGTGAGTTCCTAAAAATCTGCAAATTCTCCACTTGAAGAAAATGCACAGTTATCAGTGACTTTATGAACACGCTAAATGTGATTGTATCTTGACATACCACCATAACTAATAGTAGTATCAGATGCAATAATGACACCACCATTAAAAACTACACCAATAACGCTAGAGCCGGTAGTGACTGGATTCAAGGTGTGCTTTTTAGCTGAGCTTTCATTTAAAGCTAATTCGCTATATTGCATTTTTTCTTTATTCTTGCAAACGTAAAAGGCCATTTCCTATTCTTTTTATATAAGCTTTATTATTTTTTATAATTAATTGATTAATTTTTTTTATAATTAAATGTTTCTTCTTATCAATATTTAATTGAAATGCAAATGTATTATGTTCGTTTGCTCTCTTTCTTGTTAATTTGTTTTATTTTTTGATAGATATTGCTTTGCTTAAATAACAATAAAACATAATGGTGTTATTCATTATTTTATGATATCAGAGTAGTTCTATTCACTCTCTTTGTATTTTTCTTCTCTTTTCTCAACCATGATATTCATTCATTTGAATATGTAAAAATGAATTAATTTCATTTAATATTCAAAAATAATATCTTTTCTTTCAAATTTGCATTGAAAAAGCTAATATTTGTATTGTTAATTTATCAATCAATCAATCTGATCTTAGGATATCGTCTTGGTTTTAAATTAATTAGAAATAATTAAATCATGTAAATATTTAATTTTAATTTCAAGTTAAAGAACTTTTTGTCAAATTTTTGATAAAATATTTTAAAATTAAATTGAAAGTTAATAAGAACATAATGAGTTTATTTCATAAAAAATTTTAATTCTTGAATATTTAGCTAACTTGTTGTCTTATTTTAATAAAAGCAATTATTCTATTTTTTTAAAAAATAATTCGAATTTCATTTAATCTCAAAACCAAAAATTCTAAAATGCTATTATAATAATTAATTAAATTAAAAGATAATTAAATTCCACAAATTTAAAAAGATTAGTCACATTTTTAGTTAGTTTTTAGAAAAGTTTTTATTTATTTTTTATAAATTAATTTTTTTTATATTTGTATTTGTTTACTTTAAATTGAAAATTTTTTCAAAATTATTTGATAATTCTACTATCTCAATTTCATTATTTTCATCTTTTTTTTTTGTTGTTCCATAAATTACGTAATTCTAAAAAGTTTTGAAGGCTGAATATATTTTTAAGCTTTTTTATGGCTTTTTTTACTTTTTTATCTATCTTACGTTAATTTTAAGCCATCAAATATACCATTATAATTTGAAATATATTATATTTTAATAAATAAACAGATATATTTATAAAACAACAAATAAATTAACATAGCCGTAAATAAATAAAGATAAAATATGTCTGATTCGAGTTTAAGTGCTTAAAATGAATAAAAAATTGTAACGAAATATAATATAAATAATATTGAAAAAGTAAAGTTAAATAGAGAAGATTTTGAAGATGAAGAAAGCTATTAAAGAATGAGAGCATTGAGAAGAGCGATTAGAAAAATAAATAAGGACTAAAGTGTAGTCAAAAAAGAGTAAAGAATTGTTTCTTATAAAAATATTTCAGTTAAAGATGTTTAACTTTTTTAGAATTTAGATTTTTCTTAGAAAATGTTTGTCATTTATGGAGACTTCTTTATTTTAACTGACCATTAAAAACAAAATATTGATATCTAAGAACAAATAAGTTTTTTTAAAAACATAAAATGTGTTTTGAGTGCCCAAAAATTTGACTAAAAATAGATTTTATTTTTAAATCTTGGTACAAAAGATACTATTTAGCATACTCCAATAGGAGCTATACAAAAATTAATACAGAGTAGACCCGGAGATTAGATGCTGTAAAACTTTTTACCTTATTTATAGCTATATTATGAGAGTCTTGAAAACTAAAAATAAATAGTTAGCTATTTAAATTCTGTTTATACTGAAGATCACTTGATGTAAATAAAGTAGTTAAGAAATGAATATTATGACAAAAAAGTTCAAGAATATATTTAGTAGAATTATACTTAATTAGATTTTTATATGTTTTATAAATATTCTTAATCTGGGATTAATGATCACTACCTTTAATTCACTAAAATTGGACTCTCTTATTCCCTTATAGCTCTCTTAGGCACAGATCCTGATACTTTTATAAATATTAGTATGAGGAATGGTTTTATGGAATTTTCAACTAAATCTAATAAACAAGAAGCTATTTTTCGAAGTTTAGCTTGCCTTCTTTAGCTTATACAATTAAGAGAGATAAGATGTTAAGATAAAGTAACTTTACTGACTTTCGATGAATATTAAATTGATACTATCTTAAATATTCATTGCTTTATTATTGATTACCCCCCAGAACTGAATATTGAAGTAAATGGAACAATTTTAACAAGTGAAATGTGTCATTTTATAGACTACCAAATAGATGAAAATATTATATAATCTATTATTGCTAAGAGAACAAAAAATCCATAATTCTAGTAATAATGGGAAAACGAAGAATTCGGCTACACAATTGAGAGCCAATTGTTTTTAGAAAAATATTATAAATAACCATTAGAAAACAAATTGAATAAAATTGAATAATAATATATCCATTAAAAAAGATACTATTACAATAAGGAGTGCAATTATAAATAAATTTAAGATTCATAAAATGATGGTACAAATCAATAAGATTAATCAAATTAATTTGAACATTTTGTAAATAATTTCTATTCAAACTGATAAAATGTTATCTTGAACAATATATTAATACTAACTAAATAAACATAAAATATAAAATCCTTAAAAATAATAAAAACATACAAAGCTTAAAATAACCAGTTTAGAATTGAAGCAATAAATATCTATTTATCTTAATTCTTTTGTATAGTATTTCATTAACCATCCCTCTTTTTAGTTATTATATGACTACAAACACTAATTTTACTCTTTCATCAATAAATAAGCTTAAACTTGCTACTTTTTTTTCACAAAACAACAAATAAATTATATAACTAATTGCAACTTCTTTGCAGATTAGTTTAAAAGAGTTAAAAATTTTTTAAATAATCAAATAAAAACATAAGGCTTAGATAATTTACATTTTTTAGATAATTAAAGAATTTTAAGTAATAATCAAGTAGTTTATTTTAGTATAAGTCAGATTTAAAATAATTCTATTTTACACTTTCATATGCTAAATTTTTATTGCCTCATTTTATTAAAATTTAAAGAAATTAAAAATATCTTTTGGATGATTCCAATAAATAAATAAGTATGTCATTCTCAATTATCAAGAATAAATAAGGAAGTTTTGATGTATTTTTTTTATTTTCACAATAAAAGAATACTTGAATTATTTGAAATTAGGAAGGAATTGAATTAAAAGATGCTGGCCAATTTAAAAAAGAAACTAAATAGCTAAGATTTGAATTAATTAATTTATCCTAATTACTAAATTAATTTTTTTTTTAATATGCATCCACTGTACAAATAAGAAAAGGAAAAATCTAGGGAAGTTTGAATATTAAAGATAAATATATATCAAATATTGAAAGTAGAAGCAGAGTAGGATAATATTCTTGATTAAAGCTAACATTGGCGATTTTTGTTTAAATTGGCATCAGAAAAGTGCTAGATGTGGAGAAAATTAAATTAAAAGTATAGAGCAGTCATTTAGGATATGTGTGAAGAAATTCTGATAGTAAGTCATTTAATGTAGAATAAAAATTCTTCTAAAGTTAAATTTATAATATTGACCTGTATGTCTGTTGAACTTTGAAAAATGGTGTCAGAAAACAAGTAAGAAAGTGAATATCATTAATGTGAAAGCAAATATGCCTTCATTTTGTTAAAGAAGAGATTAAATTATTGAAATTAATTGCAGAGTGAAAAATAGAAAAGGTGTATATATAAGAATTAAATTAAAAATTGGTTAAAAATATAAAAAAATCAAATAAAATAATAAATAGTTAATCAAAACGAAAGTAAACAAAATAGAGTGTTAAGTAACAAATAAAATGAGCGAAACCCCTGAAATCACTAACTTAGATTAAGCCATTGAAGTTATGAATGGTATTCTTAGCGGTAACAACGATAAAATTAAGATTGGTACCAAGTTGTTGAAGCATTTTTGCAAAAAGACTGAATCCATCAGTATCTTCACTTACATTTTGGCTCATTGCCAATAAGATAACTTAAGACACTTGGCTGGTATTTTATTAAAGAGAAACATGATCGCTAATTTCTCCAATTTGGGAGAATAAGCTTAAAAAGATTTACAAATGGTTCTCTTAGAAAGATTCTTTGCTGAATCAATGAAATCTGTTCGTAAATCTATTGGTGCTTTGATTGGTATTATTGCAAAGCTCACCCTTCCAGAAGGAAAATGGACTGAACTTTTACAAGTCATCTAACAACATACCGACAAGGCTTAAACTCTTTAGAACAGAATTTATGGTCTCTAACTTCTTGAACTCGTTCTTGATTACTCTGCTTGTAATTTAACTTTAATATTCAAATACTTTTTACTTAATTTTTAACAATGTTTGGTAGTGATTGTTCATCTTCTACTTTTTGAAAAAATAAGAAAGCTAAATGTAATGTTAGCTTATCTTTATCATATTCTCATAAAGTAGTAGCAAATCGCTTTCTCAAACCTCATGAATTCATATTTAATCATTTTATTCATATAAAATAGCTTCTATTGCCAGTTTTTACAATAATTTCTACCCCTTCTTCAAGGATTCTATCTAAGATTCCAATAAGGATATCAGAATTGGTACTCTTAAGTGTTTAGTTAACCTTTTCGATAACATCCAAGATATGACTGCTGATCAAATTAACCTCTATAAGGAATTAGTTGGTCCTATCTTGAATATTTTGGATTCTTTGATTGATCAAAATGATGAAGACTTAGTTTACTACTGCTTTGATGCTTTGAATCTTTTAACTGAAAACAAGGTAAATATTTAGTTAATTAGAATTCAATTTCTAAACTTACCAAGATAATTTAGGCCAAAGTAGATATTAGCAACATTAGCTTTTTCATCTTAAAATCATAAAAGTTCATTAAATAAGCTTGCTTATTAAGAGACAACAGAACGTTTAGGAATCAAATTTATAAAATTAGATATGAATTTGTTTGTTTGAAAAATATCTTAATTTTGTGCAGTACAAAAGCAAATATCTTGAAAATTAATTAATTTCCCAGCCAATCAATAAAAAATTTTTATGAATTTGAATGATGTTTAAATTAATTTTTAATAATAATTAATTAAATCTAATTCCGCCAAAAAACACACAATGATAATTAATTAGCTTTAAAGTTTTAATTAAAACAAAATCTTTAATTAAAATTAAATAAATTTTTTATTTAAAAAATAGAAAAGTATTCTTGACTAACATTTGGGTTAAATCGTTGAATACATGTGCTCTCACAAGGTTTTAGGAAATCCCAAGCTTTCTAAGAAAATTAAAGAAGTTGTAATTGATATGATCTTTTCTGCTTCTCAATTCCACAAATCAGTTTTTAACAAGAACACTCCCTTATTAAAGAAAGTTATTGAAGCTATTTGCCTCATTATTGCTACTCCTTTCACTGAAGAAGATTTAGAAGATGGAGAAGAACCTTTATAAGACATTGCTTTATGGTTAATTTTATCTTTGAGCATGGTCTTAAACAAGAAGAAAACCTATGGTGTCCTTTTGGAAGCTATCACTGCTTTGATTCACTCTGGTGAACCTAACAAGATGAATAGTGGTTTCCTTATTTTGGCTTAATTAGCTGAAGGTTGCTATGAATAATTAGCTAGAAACTTAGCTAATCCTATCATGAATGACTTCATGGTTAAGGGTTTGAACCATCCTGCTGGAGAAGTTAGAGGTGCTGCTATTAAGGCTTTAACTTACTTCGCTGAATACTTGCCCGTTGATGTTTGTAAATATCACAGCACTATTGTCCCTGCTATAATTAGCACTTTTGATGATCTTAACAACAAGGTAGCTGAAAAAGCTATTATTGCTATTGATATCTTCTGCGATAACTTAGAACCTGAAGACTTAGAATAATACATGTAATCCATCACTGAAAAGTTATGCACTATTGCTATGAAGGATAACTCTACTATGTTAATGAGAAGAGTTTCTATCAGCGCCCTCGCTTCCTGCATTTCTACAGTTGAACACAAATTCAAGCCTTTCGTTACCGTTGTTGCTAACTTAATGCACTAAATTATTGGATTACCCCACAACGCTGAAGTTATTGCTTTAAAGGCTGAAGCTATCAACTGTTTAGGTAAAATTGCTGCTGCCTTCATTTCTGAAGACAGATCTATCTACGAACAACACGTTGTTCCTTGCTTAGAAACTATCTACCACTTATTAACCAATGTTGATGACTTTGAAATGAGAGAAGGTTGTTTCTCTTTCTTCTATAACCTTGCTCACGCCATCGGTAGTGAATTCGAAGTTATGTTTGATAAGCTCATCGATTTTACTCTTAAGTAAGCTGCTAGTGAAGAAGGTGTCACCTACAACAAAAATGGTAAGGCTGGTGAATTCTCTCTTGACACTGATAGTGAAGAAGAAGATGAAAACTTACTTGAAGATGAAGACCACAACACTGCAGTAAATGTCAAAACTGCTTTTGTTTTAGAAAAGTCTGCTGCTATTACCGCTGTTGGTTAATTCGCTGTTGCTTGTCCTATGAAGTTCATTCCTTACTACGAAACTGCTATTGGTATCCTTGAAACTTGCTACGACTACTTCGATGAAAATGTCCGTCAATAAACTTGTAAGTGCTACAAGGATCTCTGTGTTGCTATGGTCAAAACCGCTAACAACGGTGTACTTCCTAAATATGAGAGAGGTCTCCCTGTTAAGGCTCGTTTCCCTGAAAAGATTGAAAATGTTATCCAAATTGAAATCTTCTAAAAATTCTTACATTATCTTAACACAGAAGAAGCTTGTGAAGTCACTGGTATGGCTATTGAAATTTTAGTTGAATTATTCAAGACTCTTGGTCCTGCTTGCTTTGATAAAAACTTAGACGATATCTCCAATGCCATCGTTAAGCTCTTAGAAAACGAAAGTGAAGATGACGAACTTGGTGATAATGACGATGAAGATGAAGAAGATGCTGATGGATATGTCATTGAAGCTCTTACTGACTTAATCCCCACTTTATGCAAACTCTGTGGTGATGCCTTCAATTTGAATTTCTAAAAGATCTATCCTTCCATGATGAAGTATCTTAATCCCAAGAGAGATATCAGTGAAAACATCTACATGGTTGGTTGTTTCTCTGAAGTCATGAAATACACTCCTAATTTCCTCCTCTTCACCAGAGAAACTCTTATCCCCACCTTGTTAGAAAAGGCCTAATATGGTGATGATGAAATGAACAGAAACCTTGCTTTCTGTCTTGGTAATATAGTAGAAAAAGGTCTTAACCATGTCCAAGAAGCTCTTCCTACTATTCTTAATATCTTAAAGAATATCTTTGAAACTTCTGTCGAATAAGCTACCAAGGATAATGCTGCTGCTGCCCTCTGCAGAGTTATGATGACTATTCCTGACTAATTCCCTCTTGATGCTGCTCTTGACTAGATTCTTTCTATTGCTCCTTTCTAAGGTGATGAAGCCGAGGAAAAGACTGTCATTAGAACTCTTCTTTTCCTTGCTGAAAAATATCCTCAAGTTATTACTCCCAAGATTAACAAAGCTATTGCTCTATTTGTTGATGGTCTTGCTAACCTCAAATTGTACAACATCAAGGATGAATTAAAGGGTAAAATCGTACTCCTCCTTAAGAACCTTGCCAACAACTCTGCTGAACACAAGGCTTAATTAGAATAATTAGTATTTGCTAGCGAAGAAAAGGAAAAGCTTATCAAGATCTTATAATGATTTCATTGAATAAACAAGATAAATTTGAGGTATAAATGCACCTCTGATAAAATCTATAATTGAAAAAACCACAAAATCTTTTAAATAATAACAATTATTCTCATAAATTCTAATTATTTCTCTATATCTACCTAAAATTTAAAATAAATCTAAATAATTAATTATACAATATCATCCTTAAATTTAGTATTTTAATGTAATCACATTCATATTCATACATGGTTGTTTCCATTATTATTTCAATTAGTTAACCTTCCAAATTCTTAAAAATCACTTTTCTTTCCTTGTTTTTCTTTATGC
Organism: Tetrahymena elliotti 4EA; assembly: GCA_000231825.2. Taxonomy (NCBI): domain Eukaryota; phylum Ciliophora; class Oligohymenophorea; order Hymenostomatida; family Tetrahymenidae; genus Tetrahymena; species Tetrahymena elliotti. The sequence continues at coordinate 585,055 of JH720333.1, forward strand.
CGTCATTTATTTCTTTAAGTCTCTCTCTAATGGGCTTTACTTAAATCGAAATTAAAATTTTTGTTAAAGCTCAACATACTTTAACATTTTTAGATCAATAGATAATTTTTTATTTAGAAAGATATTTACAAGTATTAAATTGAAAATATTAAATTTCATTTATAAATTTCTAAAAATAAATTTTAATTAGCTTCTAGAAAAATAAAATTTTGAAGAATAAAAATTTGTTAAATATTATTATATTAGTTCAATAAAATAATTTGAATATTAAAACAAGTAAAAAGGTAGAATAAATATTTTTAAAGATATTTTCTTTGAAAGATGACAAAAAATTGTATTAAATGTTAAAAATTTATTTAAAAAATTTTTTAGATGCTATTTTAAAGTTTCCTTGGTTTGTTTCCTTTTCAATTAAATATTACTTTACTTAATTTTATAATTCACTTGATTTTCCTCTAACTCATTTTCTAAGCTCGATTTTGCAAGTATTATCTCCTTAACCTGTTGCTAGATATTTACCAACAAATTTTTGTTTTAAGGACTTTAATCAGTTCTAATCCATTTTTTACATTCTAAATTTTGCATGTTGACTAACAAAAATGGTTACCTAGCATATTGTTATTGTGTTGGAATGTATATTAGATGAGAATAAAATTTTTGCAGAAAAAAGATGAAAAAATTTGATAGAATAAATAAATAGTTATCTAGAAATTTGATCAGATTTAATCATTATAAAAAAAATCTTCTCGAAAGATATGAATATTATTTTTGATTATTGAAACTATGAACTTATATTTTACTTAAATGGGAGTGACTCAAATTTTTGAAATTAATAAAATAATTAAATAAATTATTAGATATTTTTAAAGATAATTAGATAATTTTCAAATAAAATTTTCAGAGTATAAATAGAAAAAATGTCAGAAGAAATTATTAAAATTACAGAAGATGGTGGTATCACCAAGCAAATCCTTCAATAAGGTGAAGGAGATGAACATCCTCAAACTGGTTAAACTGTTGAAGGTAAATTTGAATTATTTTAGGAAAAAATTGAACTTTCTCATTGCTATTTTAATTAGAATCCTAAGTATTGTTTTTTAATTTATATTGAAAATGTAAAATAGTTTTATACACTGGCAAGCTTCTTGATGGTACTGTTTTTGATTCTAATACTAATAGAGAAGATCCTTTCTCTTTCTTTATTGGTTAAGGTTAGGTTATCAAAGGATGGGATTTAGGTAAATATTAAGCAATTGATTTTAGCTTAAAATATGATTAACACTAATTTAAACTAATTTTAAAGGTGTTGCAACTATGAAGAGAGGTGAAAAGGCTCTCCTTACTTGCACTGCTCCTAATGCTTATGGTGAAACTGGAAGCCCACCCAGAATTCCTCCCAATGCTACTTTATAATTCGAAGTAGAGTTGCTTGATTTCCATGAAAGAACAAAAACAAAATGGGATTACTCCACAGAAGAAAGAGTTGAACTGGCTAAGAAATTCAAGGATGAAGGTAATGAAGCTTTTAAAAAAGGTGACCTTGAAGAAGCTGATGTTTTGTATGATCAATGTATTGATTATGTTGATTTCGGTGAAGACGTCAATGGTTCTCTTGAACTTAAGTTCACTGCTTATCTTAACCAAGCAACAGTAAAAATTATTGATTTGTTTATTATCAGATTCCTATTTTAAAAACAGTTTTCGAAGAACTTAAAAACTAATTCATTAAAATAATTAAATAGGTTTACAACAAGTAAAAAAAATGGGATAAATCTATTAAAAACTGTACAATTGTAATTGAAAAGCAACCATAAAATGTTAAGGCTTACTTCAGAAGAGGTACTGCCAGAATGAATTATGGTTTATTAGAAGAAGCTAAGGCTGATTTCCAAAAAGCTTAAGAATTAGATCCTAAGAATGTTGAAATTATCAACTCTTTGAAAGTTCTTGCTTAAAAGCATAAAGAAGCTAATGAAAAGCAAAAGAAAATGTGGGGCGGTCTCTTTAAGAACAGTTATTATGATGACTAAAGAGGAAATATTGTTGAATTCTCTGATCCTAATAATCCTATTGTTTTCTTTGATATCCAAATCGGAGAAGAAGAACCTCAAAGAGTAGAGTTTGAATTATTCAAAAATATTGCTCCTAAAACAGCTGAAAATTTCCGTGCCCTCTGTACAGGAGAAAAGGGTACTGGAGTTTCAGGTAAACCTCTTCATTACAAGGGTTCCATTTTCCATCGTCTCATCAAAGACTTTATGATCTAAGGTGGTGACTTCACTAATTCCAATGGCACAGGTGGTGAATCTATTTATGGATCTAAATTCCCTGATGAAGGATTTAAGGCCAAGCACACCAAGAGAGGTTTACTCTCTATGGCAAATAGTGGTCCTAACACTAATGGAAGCTAATTCTTTATTACTTTCAAAAAAACAGAGTGGTTAGATGGAAAGCATGTAGTTTTTGGTAGTATCACTAAAAATTTGGAATTCCTTGATAAACTTGAAAGCTCTGCATGTGATGGTGAAACACCTTCTCAAACTATTAAGGTTGTTGATTGTGGTGTTGTTAAAGCTTGAATTAATTAATATATTTAATTTTTGTAAGTAGCTAATAACTAATTAAATACTTTATAAATTTACATTTTGCAAAAAGATCTTAATTAATTTGTGGAAGCTTCATCCAAATTTCTTTAATTAAATATTCAAGAGCTATTCAAAATATTTAAACAATTTCATTAATTAAAGATAATAATCAGTTAAAATATTTCAAATTAATCTACCCCTTGAAAAAATATGAAGAAAAATTTTAGTAGAATATATTAAAACAACATTTTAATTTTCTAAACTAAAAATAAGTCAAAAATAAAAAGAAGAATGGTACTTAATTTTATTTTACTTATTTTTAGTAAAAAAAATTGAATACATCCTTCAAATAAAAACTGTTTTTAAGATCTCTAAACACCAAATTATATTGCAGAAAATAAACTATAAATTTATTTTACATTTTGGAAATTAGAAACTGAAACAAATAAAATAATTATTTTAGTCTTCATCCAAAATTTTATTTTTTAAAAAAGAAAAATTTTAATAAAAAATTTCATTTTGCTAAAATAAAAAATGAATAAGCAATAAAATATATTTTACCTTATATTCATTATATTTTTAATTTGAAAATACAATTCAAGATATAAAAATTTTTAGAGTCAAATTAAAAATTATAATAACTGAATACCTATGCTTTAACTTGTAAAAATTCTTAAATAATAATAATTTTGATAGTTTTAAAATAAATAATTAATAGATTTGACTTTTATTAGATAGAATTAAGAGAAAAAAAATGATATAATTTATTGTATGGCAAATTAGTATTCAAATTTGTATCAAGTAAACATAATTTTAAAGAGAAGGTACTAGCAAATAAACTAAATGCTAAATCTATTTTTTTGAGGCATATTAATTAAATAGGAAAACAAATTTTCAGTAAATAATTAAATCATTTTTGCAAGAATAAAATAAATTTTAATATTTTTTAGTTTCTTTTATTTAATCAAAAAATTTAATGAAGTCATCAAAAATTTTGGTATATTGAAATTCTTTTATTAGAAGTTTGATTTAAGAGAAAATATTTAATATTAAATAAATGTAATCTAAATTCACAAAATGAATCTTTTCAAAATTTCATCAAAATTAGTTAATAAAAACACTTTTTTTAGCTAATAATATTATGATAATTTAAAAGAAAGTTTAGCTATGATTTAATTTTATTTTAATAAAATTATGAGATAGTATAAATGTTCATAATTTTAGTATAAAATAGGAAATTATACACTTAATTTTATTAAAAAAAGTAAATATCAAAACACTTAAATTTATTATTATATTCATTCAGCTAATGATTGAAACATTACTCGTTTAGTGTAACCTGTAAAATACATCTAAATTTATTTCTTAATTTTTATTCTCAATTTTTACTGTAAATTTTTTGACAATTATTAAAGAATTTAATTACTGCTTATCCTTAAAAACCTTTTAGATCTAAAAGTTTTAGAAGAACACCCTTTACTATTTGAATCATGTTACAAGATAAGATTTATAATTTGAGATTAGTTTTAGAAATAATTTATTAATTTACTTTCTCAACGATATTATTAAATCAAATTGATCGATTTCATGAAAATAAACAAAAAACTATTAGCTTTTAATGTTTTTATAACACTGTAAACAAATAAATCATCCTTGAAGATGCTTCATCCTTTTTTTACAAATGAATAAATGAAATCTATCCCATTTTTGATTTTTATTTTGATCTGATTTTAATATAATAAACATTTGGGTATATTCAATGAAGCCATTAACTTTTTTTTAAATCTTTCTAAAGAAATTATTTTTATGAATAATATATGTGATTTTTGTAGAGCTATATTTTTATATTGTTACAATAAAGATATAAGACACGAATAAAAACATTAATTTGAAAGAATTATATTTAATTTATAAGTTAAAATTGTTAATATGCTGATGATTTGAAGCTTTGCAATTCTTTATACATTTTTTGCTCATTAATTTTAGCTGATTTGTGTTGTATAGTAAAATGCCTATTTTAATTGCTAATACTCTTAAAAATGCTATGAATTTCTTCAGTAGGGTTTGCTGGTATCAGCTGCATAGTTTACGACATCTGATCCAACTCTTCTTACTCTATTCTTAGCCTAATCTTGTTGAGCAGTGTGTTACTAATTATTAGCTTGGGTATTTGCAGTTGCATTGGTGGTAGTAGTATTAGTAGTAGAATTAGTACTAGTAGTTGCAGTAGTGTTTGCTTTTGTTTCAACCTATTTAACTGTAGTTTAATTTTATTCATCAATAACCTTTTATTCACTAGTTTCTTTGTAATAATAATCGGAAGTGTCAGCTACTGACCATTTGGGAGTATCTTCTACTTAATAGTCGATTTCACATACCTTGAAGAACTTAGCACTCTTAGTTTGAACAGGAATCAAACTGGATTATTTCCATTTAATACGATTGTTAGGTTAGGCAGCAAATTAACCATTATCGAGCTTGATAATATTGAAACTTTTGTGTTCATGAGGAATTTCAGACCAAGCAGTGTTAAGAACACCAGGATCAGAGTGAGTGTGATCAATAGTGAAGAGATATTAACCAGGATAAGACTTACCGTTTTTCATAAGAACTTCACAACGGAGGGAAGCAATGTTAACCTTATTTACAACAGTGAAGTCATAACTGAAACAATTCCACAATTAGAGGTGATCCAAAGGAAGCAAGTTATCGAAATCAACATCCTTTTTCCATAAGAAAGCAGAAATGGGAAGCTTGTCATATAAGGCTCCGTATTCAGTGAAGAGAGTCTCAAATAAGAAAGCTCTGTCCTTCTTTGACTTAACAGTAATCCAGACACCTTCTTCTAATTCTCCGTGACCTTCTTCGAATTGAGTAACGTATTCCTTTCTAATAAAAACTTCAGTGGGAGGGACGTTGCCGACAAGGTAAGAGAAGTGATACTTCATAAATTGAGAAGTCAATTTAGGGGTAGAAACCTTGTTAAAGGTGTTTGCGAGTAATTTAAACATACTTGTTTTTCTGTATTTCCTAATAAATATATTTGTTTATTGTTTTAATTTATTATAATTATGTTTTTGTTGGCTTTCCTGATTGGATATTTATAGTAAGAAAAGATATAATAAAGATTTTTATTTTTTTTTATTTTTCAATCTCCTATCTAATTAATAAAATCTGTTTCTGGTTTGCTATTAATATCTGTTGATATCTTACAATCATTAGTTAATTCTATTCAATGTATCAAAAATCAAACAAAAAACCAGAAGTGTTTATTTTAACTTTTATATCTGTTTTCGATTCTATTAAATAATAACACAAATTTTTTAGCTGATTTGTATTAATCTCTCAAAAGCTTTAGAAGAATAACAAACAGCATCAGCTTGTATACAATAAAGACATTCAAGTATCTAAAATAAAGAACAAATTCTTAAATTCTTGTGAAGTTTATAAAATGTGCAAAATAAACTTTTTATTTAATTTTATCCAGGTTTACATATAAAAAGTGAAATTAAAAAGGATTGGCTTTTTTTACCTAAAATGAAAATAATGTAAAAGAATTAATTTAGTAATTATTGTATTAATGTTAATTAAAGGCAAAACAAGTAAATGTAATTTTAGGAAACCTTATAACTAAAAGAAATATAAGTTAATGTAAATTTAGAATTATTTCTTTTATAATTTATTTTTCTTTGATTTTATTTTAGCTTCTTTTAAAAACATTTTTTATTGTAAAAATATTGTTAAATGGTGAGCTATGATAGTAAATTATTGTAAAATGCATTATAAAATACTAAATGATAGTATTTCATTACTTTCAATATTCTTTTATATTTCAATTTTAGATAATACTTTAAGCTTATAGCTTTATTCAACGAGACAAAATTTAACAAAAAATCTTTCTTACCAATTCCTCTTCGACCAATTAGAAAATTAAATTAATCATTTTATTTGCAAAAAGAAAATCCATTAACGAAAAAAAAAAAATCTTAACATTACGATTACTTGTTTTTTAATGAGAAATTAGCTTTTCAATTTAGAAAAATTGATATTAGATACGCTATAATAAATAAAATAAAATTTGAAACTATATGTCTCAATTTTTACTTGAGCTGACTCACTATTATTTATTTGTATATATAAGAAATTATTATGTACTTAATTCAAACGAAATTTTCTGGAATAAATATCAATGCAAGTTAATTATCTTTTATTATTTAAAAGTAAGCAAATTTCTAAATATTTTCATAATCAATAAATCTGTACCATTACAAAAATACCTTTATTTTTAACTTACATCTAAATGGAATACCATATTTTATTTTTCATGTATTAATTAATTAAGGTTAAGAAATTATATTAAATCAATCATTGCTAGTGGAAAAATTATATCAAGACAATTTAATTCAAATATTTGTATTTTTTTGTTACATATTTTAGTACAGTTTAAGGATACATTTTTATAGTAAAATTTAGTTTAGACTCTGAGCTAAAAATTAAAAAAAACTATTTCAAATAATTTAATTAGATTGTAACAAATTCCTTTTTCTTCATATTATTTATTTATTAAATTAATTTTCTTAATTTTCATTTGATATTTTTGTGAAAATAGCTATTTATATTTAACAATCCTAACATTTAGCTTTCTTTAGTATTGATCAATGAATTTCTTATTAAATTGACAATGAATCACTTCTTTTTTGTTTGATTTTTAAAGAAAGTATTGTAAAAGCTGATGAAACTTTTTTTTATATTACTTTGAAATTGTAATTTTTTTCTTATATTAAAGTCATTCAAATAGATTACTCACTATAAATAAAATTTTTCCATTTAGAAGATTGATAGAATATTTGATATTTATATTTATTAACTTTTATAATTTTATTAATTCAATTAATTTTGGTATTACTTTCTTATTTTATCTTTCATTTTTTGCAATAAAACATCATTTATTTATATTAAAGTTATAATATATTTATTATCTGTTATCAACTTACTTTAGGATTCCAAAATTAATTTGTGCTTTACTCAGTGTTTTAATTATTTAGGTTTTTTCATTTTTTTGTATTTAAGTATACTTTAGCTGTAAGATACAATCAAATAAGTACTTTAAAAAAGGAAATATTTATAATAGAGGTAAATATTGGCATTATAATTTACATATGAAATATAGAATTAATCATTTAAACATTATTTAATTAATATAAATTGCAATAATTTATGAAATTTTATAATCTAAAGAATAAAATCATATAATTATAATTTGATATTAATAACTTATTTAAATATATTTGTGTTAATGAAATTATCTCAATATTAATATTATTCAAGTATTTTTATCAAATTATTGTAGATATTACTTTAAAGATTTTATTGTTAAATCAAGAAGTAAAATGGAAATAATTAAAAGTTAAGAGTTGCTCCGATAAATCATTGTATTTTTTGAAAATTCTAAATAAATTTTGTTTTTTAGAAGATAAATTAATTTGATAAAAAGAAATTCATAAAATTTTTCAGTGAAAAAGATTCTATTTATTAATATTTTTAATTTAATATTTGTAATTCTTTTATTCATTCTCAATATCTTTACAAAAATATATTTAAATTTTCATAAAACATTTTTCTTAATGGATGGAAAATACTTTTTTAAAACTATAAAAATAAATGAAATTATAAAATTTTAAAATACCTTATGGATATTGATATTACTTTAAAAATAATTAAAAAATTTTTCAAATTAAAAACTATTGATTGTTTTTTGAAATTTTATCAATTAAAAGCCATCTAACTAAATAAGTAGAATTTATCATTTTTTATCTTTTTGTCAATTTTCTATTATTTTATGAAAAAAGATTAACTTATCTATCAAATCCTAACAAGGCTATTTTTTGTAAGTAAAAATATCTTTTTATTTTAGCAATAATAAGAATTTTTCAAATTAAATCCACTATTTGCTTAAAATGTAGAAGCAGCTAGGAAATTAGATATCTAAAATTTAAAGGACCTAAATAATGTGCTAATAATTAATGAAATAATTTTTTGTTCATTTTAGTTGGATAAATTGAAAAAAATACAATTTTTATTAGAAAATTTTAAACTAAAATTTTTAGTAGTATAAAATAAATTTTAACCAATATTATGGTTTTAATCTTAATATTAAATAATAACTAGTTTGCAAAATCTTCTAGGTTACGTCACAAATTATATCACTTAAGTTCATAAAAAAGAAGAAATTGAGATAGTTAGTTACGAGCTTATTTCTAAAAAAAATTAAAAAAAATTAATTAGGAAATAGAAATATTTATTAAAACAAAGGAGGTCTTTTCCTTTATTATAATTATTATAAAAAAGCAGAAAGTTAGCTTGCAACATACTAATCAGTAGAAGCTACTTAGTTTGTTGCTAAACTGGTATAACTCAGTTTCATCCAAGGATAGTATAATTGTAGTACAATTTTCAACTCACTTAAAATAATATTTTATAATTATATAGGTCTTTGATAATATTTGAAATGGTTTTTGGACTCATTGTTCATTTTATTGAAGTAATTACAAATGAAATTGTGGAAGATGTTTAGATAATCAAAGAAGTTTTAGCTTTTCACATAAATGAATTTGGCGAATATCGCTATTAACAAAAGCAAATGAAAAAAATTAAGTAGAAAATAAATTAATGTGATAGCTATGAAGAATGGGTCAGCTACTCAATGCAACATGATAACTTGAAAGATATAACTTTATGGAAAAAAGATCCAACATCTTCAAATTACAATTTCGAATATATATAGCATTTACGTGATTAGCTTAAGTCTGACAGGTAAAATAAAAATGTCCTTAAGATCATTCATACTTTAAGATCACATGCATTCAGAAATATTGGAAACATCTTAGATCCTCTACTTTATAAAGAATGCTATAATGGAACTAAGGATTTGATAGAAGATTTCTAAAATGAAATAGATCTATGTATTTAATACATTGCTTCCACTTCATAGTTGTCTGTTAGGAAAAAGATGGAGTTCTTCATAGAAATGAAGCATGCAGTAGGAAGAACTGCTCTTGTTTTAAGTGGTGGAGGACTTATGGGAATGTATCATGTTGGCGTGGTTAAAATTCTGTATGAATAAAAGTTGCTACCTAGAATCATTAGCGGTAGCTCAGCTGGTAGTATTATAGCAGCTTTTATTTGTACTAGAAAATATGAAGAGTTGCCTTAGCTTTTCTTGCCAGGTGGAATCAACTGGCAAGCATTTTAAAAAAGAGATCCTAAGTAAATTGATTAAGATGTTTTATGATAAATCAGAAATTTTCTACTGAATTTTAATTTGCTCTTTTTATAAAAACATTTAGTTAATTTATTTACATATATTTTATAAAAATAGAGGGTAGATGATACGTAAACTGAAGAGATTTTTCAAAGAGGTAAATTGACTTTATTTTGATTTGGATTAGCTAGCCGATCAATAATTCCTCAATATTTTTGATGGACTAAAAAATAAAACTATAAATCAAAACCTTAAATCAATCAACACTTTTTTAATTTGATAAATTGTTTAGGGAGTTCTACTTGATGTAAAAGTTCTTTATGAATTTACAAGACAAAACATTGGAGATATCACATTTTAGGAAGCCTATGATAGAACTGGATTTATTCTTAATATAACAGTTACAGGACAAGGTACTCATGATAATGATAGAGTTTTGAATTATTTAAGTGCTCCTAATGTTATAATATGGTCAGCAGTTGGCTGTAGCTGTGGTATTCCATATATTTATGGTCCTAGTGATCTTCTTTGCAAAAATGAGAAAGATGAAATAGTCCTCTATTTAGATAAAAAGAAAAAATTTGTTGATGGATCTATTGGAGCAGATCTTCCTATGCATCGTTTATCTGAATTCTTTAATGTTAATAGTTTTATAGTCAGCCAAACAAATCCATGGGTAGTACCATTTATGGATAGAGGTGAAAAGCATTCAATATTGTATCTTCCTTTTGTCAAGCTCTTCAACATCATTCGAAAACTCCTCAACTCTGAATTAAAACATAGAATCTAATAGCTTTCAGATTTCGATCTTCTTCCAGGAGCATTAAGCAAATGGGTCAATATAGTTTTACAAGTAATTATTTTTCTTATTTTGAAAGAATCTGCTAATATTTGTTAAAATAATATTCTTAACTTATATAAAAATAACTTTTATTTTATAATAATAATAAAGACTTATGTTGGTCATATTACAGTAGCACCTGTGCCAAGATGGAGTGACTATGCTAATGTTTTAGAAGTTCCTAAATCTCATGATGATTTTGAACATTTTATGTAAGGAGGTGCTAGAAAAACCTTTTCAAAGATTCCATACATAAAAGCCTACACAAGATACGAAAATAGTTTAACAAGAGGCTATAATAAAATAAAATAACATTTAGCAGAGGACTCAGAAATTAATATACCTATTTAAGATCCTGATGAATCATATGATAATGATAGTATTTTTATGGATGCTTTTGAAGAGGAAGAAGATATTAAAGATAAGAGAATTAGTTTAGGAAAAGGTAAATCTATCTACGAAGATTCTAAGAGAGTGAGAAATTACTCTTTTATCATTCCCAGAACAAAATCAAAAGAAGTTCTTGAAAAATTAAATAAAATAGGTGTAAAACCAGCCTTAATAAGAAAGAACTCATCTTCTTCAAAAGATTGAATGGTTAAGAGATTCATACACAGAACACAAAAGAATAATAAATATATAATTACTTTTACTAATATTTTTAGACAACTAAAACTTTACTTTGTCTGTCTGTCTGTCATTTTCAAAAATTTTAATTGAATCAATAAAATATTTAATGTTTTTAAAATAATAAATTATTAAAAAATAACTTATTTTATCAAAAAAGTCCATTAAATCTTCTTCTTTAACATCATTTTATTTTTAATAATCAAAATTATTAATTCTTCTTCTTTAACACCATTTTATTTTTAATAATCAAAATTATTAATGTATTTTACAAAGTGAGTTTTATAGATTTATTTTATCCATACTAAAAATTAATATGCATTACTTATTTAATTTATGAGACTTAAATTTTGATTTCATTATCAAAATGTGATGGAAAATATTTTTGTTGTAAAATTTATGCAGTGTTTAATATTATTTTCGAAAACTCAATGAGAATAAATTTTTTTGAAAATTTATAATTTTTATTTGGCTGAAATAATGAAGATTCGAATAATTATTTTTTTATTTAGTCGATTTGTAGATTGAATTTAAATAAACAAATTAGATTTGTGATTTGCTATTTTTAGTATGGAATAGAAAACATATTGTAAATTTAAGAAATAAGGAATAAAAAAATTTGATAAAATAATAGATTGAAAGGTTTGAAATTAGGGATTTTGAAAGAAAAAGAATTAGAGTTGTGATTAAAAAATGTAAAAAGAAAGATTTTCTTTTGAATGGGTTTTTTGAAATAAAAAAAGAAGAAATTAAAATATTTGATAAATGATGAATCATGAAAAATATTTAATGATAAGTGATTTGCTAATGTAATTTTATCTCGCTAACGTGAAAAGTAATAATTTGCTTCAAAGATGTTATCAAAAAGACATAAGAATTGAAGTGCGAGAATTCCTATTTATTGGTAACAAATTTTTATTTATCTTTTTGTTGCTTTAATAATATTTTTAATAATAAGTAAGTGAAAAAATTAATCATAATCAAAGGATTGATTAGTGCAATTTTTAGTTATTGACATTCTATAAAAGTTAATTTGGTAAAAAATTAAAAGTAAAAAATTAATCTAAGCATTTCCTTATTTTATTAGAGAAACCTCTTCTTTCTTAGCTTTTTCTAAAAGTTATAGGCAACATAGAGTTTAAACTTTAAGCAAATACATACCCTACTCTCGAAATTTATTTGAATACTAAAACAGTTTTGCTATAATTTCGTTCCATTTCATAAAGTCTAAAAAATAAACAAAAATAGATCAATAAAAGTAGTTAGTGAATTTATAAAATGAAAGTCCAAGAAATAAGATCAAATCAAGCAACTGAGGATATTGAAAGTCAATTACCTAAATCACAAAATAAAAAACAAAGAAAGGTCAACAAAGAAATCTCTCCAGACAGATAATACAACAATAATTGTAATTTGGCATTTATATTCAATATTTTACTCAATTAAAATGTTGAATTTTTAATATTTTTTTTAACAAATATCAGCAACCAGCTCAAACAACATTGATAAACAGAGCAATAATTTAATTAGCTCTAATTTTGAAATAGGAGATAAATTAACAATCTCTAAAGTCATCAAATAAAATTCCTCTCCAAAGAATAATGCTATACCTAACTTTTTTAGTTAGCAAGTTAGATCAATTCGTGTTCTTACTTATAACATCTTTTTAAGACCTCCACCCATTAAGAACAATAAAGATGATTACAAAAATGAGAGAACTAAATTATTTCTTAACTCAATTAGTGAATTTGATATCATTTGTCTTTAAGAGTTATTTGGCTTTTTGAACTAACGCAAGCATAAAATTATATTTAATGCAATGAAACAAGGATTCTTTTATCACGCAACATCTCCTTCTCCTTCATTTTTTAGCTCCTACTTGGTAGATGGAGGATTAGTAACTATTTCTAGATTCCCCATTATAGAAAAATCATTTAGACCTTTTAAATATGGAGTCCTTTCTGATAACTTATCATAAAAGGGAGTTCTTTATACAAAAATTTAAGCTAACGATTCATATATTCACCTTTTTAACACACATCTTTAAGCAAGTTATGTGGGTGCAGAAAATAATGTGGTAAGTTTTTATATTATCAATATTTATACTAATTAAAAGCATACTATAAATAAATTAACTCACATTAAAGCTTCACTAAAATAGCTAATCTATTCATCCATCATCATTTTTTTACTAAAATTAGAAAGCAACAGTCATTACAAGAGTAGATCAATTAATCTTAATAAAAGACTTTATCAAAGAACAAGTTAAAAAACATAGAGAAAAAGAAACCGACCTCATTATTATGTGTGGTGACTTCAATGTGAACGCTCGTCCTTATACCTATCCTATACACTTTTTGAATGATATCCCTGACATATAAGTAATTATTTTAAATTAGTAAATTAATTGTTAAGTAAATAATAATACATTAATAGGAATAAATGAAAAGAATTAACGCAAAAGAATTCAGTGAGTATGACATCCTTAAATATGTTCTATCTGACTTCGAAAATATTGAATTCATCGATACATTAAGAGTAATTCAAAAATAATTTCAATTTACGAAATTTAATTTTAATTTTTTTTGTTACAAAACTTATTTACATAAATTATAATCAAATAGACAAAATTTAAAGGTGAGTCACCAATAACTTACGCTGACACATACATAGATAAGGAAACATAATAAGAATTACCAATGGAAGAGGCCCTTACCATAAAAGAAGATTTACTATAAAAATCATGTCTAGACTATATTATTTAATTGAAGATTCCTATGGAAGATAAAAAATAAGATAATAACAGCAAACAAAATGAACCAGAGGTAAGAATTAGATTTAAATATAAACCTACTATTTTAATTAAAAACTTTTATTTAAGAATTTATTTAAAAAATATTAGCACGATGATATAGAAGACTTTAGAGTCAGAAAATAAAAGGGGATAAAACAAACAGGATTTGTTTTTGATTACGAATAAGTCTTTTTAGAAAAATTCTTTGTTAAAAACTAACCATTTACATAATTAAGTGATCATTATGGTGTTTATACAACTCTTAGATATGTATAATCAGATATGAGTAGCAGCTTTGCCTTTAAAGAATCAGTTGTTTCTTCTAATGATAAAAAAAATATGGATAATAAAAACTAGCTTAGTTTTAATAACAATACTAGCTTGAATGAATGATCTCGCTAGCAATTACTTATAAATTGATATTAAATAAATTCATACCTACGTTAATAAAACCTACAAAAGTAATAACTTGAAGAATGAACTAAAAACTATAATAAAATTCACAATAATAAAAACAACAAAACAAATACAAATAGTAATAAAACTGAAATATATTTAAAAATTAATTAATTCTTAACAATACTACTATCTTCTTATACTCATAATTTGCTCGAATTTCATTTAGAAATGCTTATTTTTACTAAAAATATATTCATAACTGAAATTAATATTTAAATTTTTATTAACTACCTAATTCATAGAGATTTACAAGTCGTAATTTTGAGATCTTGGTTGTTTCTTTTGAATTAAAGAAATAATACATTTTTTCTAATTAGAAATAAATAACGAAATTACAAACAATCCAACAAGATACATCATAAATATATGCATATAAAAAGAATCTTAAAACCATATAATAAAGAGGATCTTTTTTAAAAACTATTTATATTAAAATTAACATTAATTATTTTATAAAAAATGCTTAAAATCGTACTTACCTTTTGCATATTTTTTCATTTTTAATTATTTTTTGTTTCAAATTTAAATTTTCATTTAGAAAAAATTAGAAAAAATAAAATTTTTTCTCCTTCTTTCTTGAAATTCGAATTTTTTTTTAATCTATTTTTACTTGCTCATCTTATTTAAAAATTTTTCTTTCTATAAAATCATACGAAATCTAAAATAGAGGAGACAAAATCCTTTTTAATTTTGAAAGATAACAAATAAATTTAAATGGAAAGAAATAATGAATTAATAATATTATTAAAGACATAGAAAAAATGTAAGCTTCGGCATTCTTCTGATTAATTCTTGAAATAGATTGAAATAAATTAATAAAAAAGAAACAAAAGCAAATCTTTTTTTTTGAGAAAGAAAGAAATGAATAACTTTTAAATTTATTAATAAACAAACAAACTTTCACAAAATTCAGACTTTATAAAATGTTTATGAAATTGTTTATAAATAAATAATATATTTTCTACTTTTCAAAATTGAAATTTAGAGGGATCAAAAAAGAATTTGCTATAAATTGTTAAGGAGAATGAATATATCTTTTTATTAATTTTTTATTTGATTAATTTTTTATTAGGGTGATTATGATAAGTTTACTAAACTTAATCATTGGTTTTCTTATTACTTTTATGGCTTTTTTCTTTAGCCTGATTGAGATGTAAAAGCCTTTCTTATGATATTTGAGTCCTTAGATGAATATATATTTGAAATTGGATTTAAATTTTATGAGCTGTTTAATAGATTGCTTGGTGTGAAAGATGAGACCCAATCAGATTAGAGGTATTTATAGTGGATTGGATAGTTATTTGAGTAATTTGCTGAATTTGGGTAATTTGAAACCAACAATGATGAATTATTTTGGAAATTACTACCAAAATTTACTTACAAGTTATTCTATAAGTTGTTAATAGAAATTAAATTGCTCATATCATCTGTAGAAGTGCTAGATACATTTTTATTTAAGCTATTTATCTTTGGAGTATAATATGTATTTCTAAGTTTTTACACAGCATCTTAAGATTGATCCTTTATTAACTACTTACTAAGTGCTTTTTAAAGTTATTTATTCAATATTTTATTTGAAGTGGATTAATTTCTAGATGTTGGATTTGCAGAAAATGAGTGGGCATTCTGGTGATAGTTGTCCTCTGCTAACGTATGGCTTGATAACTCATTTCTATATCCTTATTAAGATTAATTTCTTCTTTTAAAGAGCTCATTGGTAGATACATTGTTCTTATTTTGATTAGTATTAAAATAATATTTGGATTATTTAGATTCATAATTATTTTTTGTAGTTGAGCTTTGTTGATGCAAATAGTATTTATTCTAAAGATCTTATTTTTAAAGTTCTTTTCTTTCTTTCATATTGATCTCTTTTCTGACTAATTAAAATAGTAAAATGATATTAAATGAATAATAAAATAAATAATCTTACTGTTATAAATAGCATTTGTTTTAATATTTTGGACCTCAAACTTTTAGAACTCCTTCTGCAACTTAGAGTTTATTTTACTATTTTCCTTCTTAATTATTTCACTGAATTTATCTGCAAGTTAATTTTGTTAATTGCTGTTATCCACTATTTGTTTATGAGAAAAAATATTTCAAAAAAACATTTTAATTTAAATAAGAAATGTACGTTTATTTATTTTGAATAAAACATCTTGGTCTTGAGCAAATTATCTATAAGCAAATTTCTCCTGTTTGCTACTATCTGTTTCTGCATTCTAAATTAATCTATGATAAACTATTTTCTTCTTCTTTTCTTCCTGTAGTTTCCTTTCCTTTTCTACATTATCTTTATTAAGATATTCATCATATTCCTTTCTTTCTATCAGTTTTAAATTCTCTCTTTCTTCATCAATAAAATCCTATAAATTTTTAATTTTAAAAGTAAAAAAATTAATAATAACAATGATAAATATTTTACGTCTTCTGTTAATTTCAAGTTATTCTTATCAGCAACATTGTTTGATCCAGGACGATTTGAAACTAAATTTTATGATTAATTTATCTAATTGTTATCACCAACAGAATTTGTGGATTAAAAAGCATTAAAACCATTTTAGTCTTTTGAATTACCATTTTAATTGTAACCATTAATATTGATATTATTAATTTATTGCTATGACCCTAAATTAATCATACTATTGTTATTATTAGCTCCATTTAAATTAAAGTTAGCTTAACCTGCTATATTAAACATGCCTTAGAATGATTATCCTGATAGCGGTGTAGCTATTCTTCTGGCCATATTTTTACGTAAATCAGATATTTCATGGATAAATTTGTAAATTGCTTGCTTTTTATTAGCTTATTCTTGATTGCTACTTCCTAGGTTATTTTATGATGAAGGAGGTGAATTAATCAACAATTAATTTTTGTCAATTTATGAGGATGTTCTTGCAAATTTTTATAAAACATCTTCTTCTTCATTTCTTCTGTACTTCATTTGCTTATCATATGCATTCATGTAACTTTTTACTATAAAATCACTCTTAGGTAGACTCAAGATACCTCCAGAAGTTGGAGGATTATCAGATCCTGAAATATTATTTCTAATTTCCACATTTCTTTCTTTTAATTACTATATAATCAAATTAATATATCCATCAATCATTAAATAAAGACCCTAAAAATTTGTAAAAACTTAATTCATTTTTTCAATCAAAATCTTGAGGGCTTCTTCTTTAATTGATTAAAGAATATCACTATTTGAAGCATCAGGCTAAGAATCTAAAATTTTAGATACAAATTACTTTATAAATTATTCATGCAACATATATCTAGCCATTTTATCTTATTGAATTTCCTAGCAAATCTAGTTTATTTTATATTCTCTTTCTTTGTCTTAGCTAGATTAAATTTACATGGTACTTGAATTTTAATATGTTGATTATTCTTTAAATTTTTCTGCAAATAATGGTATAGGTGGAGGAAGTGTTTGATCATCATCTCCAAATTTTTAACTATTATTAATATTCATTCCAAGATTATCATCAAAATTGAGATAACTTAGCTATCTTTAAGATCCTCTCTTAAATAACTACTAAGAATTTTTTGTAACTTCTTTGCTTTGGTTTAATGATTAAACTTAAGAGTTTTAGTGGCTAAACTAAGATATAGAATTAACCAAATTGGGTATGTTCAAATAAGTTTATTTCTAATTGTTATATATTGTATTTGAAGGGGTATCTTTTATATTTGATGCAGAATTCTGAAATTACATACTTTGTTATTATTAATTGTTAAAATTAGAATGGAATGAAGAGTGACTTTTTGAAAAAGAGTATCCTAATGCCTAATAAGCATGATATCCTAGTACTTATTCATTTATTTTCTAAAATTCCTTCTCTAGAGATTTTCCATTCGTTACCAATGCAAACAAATCTGAACTACTCTTAAGTAGCTATGTAGTAACATACTCAAATTCTAAATAAATATTTGTTTTTGACTGCAATTATTCTATTTTAAAATCTATCATAGGAACAATTAAACATATTCTCTCAACATACTCAACCAAATTCAAGTAACTCTTGAAAATAAATTTTTATAATGTTTCATTTTCTTTTTCTAATTACAAAGTTTCCTTATTGTACTCACTAAATACTTCAACGTTAATGGTAGAAGTCTTTTTTCATTTAAACATTTATAAAAAATTAAATTATTAGTTCAAATAAAAACACAAAAGTGCCATAAACAATTTTTATTAAAAAATAAATATTTTACTATTTCTTTGTTGGTTTTATTATCAATCTTCTAAATAAATCCAGAGTCCATTGAAATTTTCTAATTAAGGAATCCATCAACAATTTCATGCTTTGTCTGTATTTAAGATTTTTCTTTGACTTCATTTTGGTAATTTGCTTGTTTATCAAAAACAATTTTCATTTCAGGATATTTTTATTAAGTCTCTTAATTTTGAGTAGTTTGAGAGTTTTCATTTTAGTTAAGAAGAAAGAAATTTTGATCTTGAGTATTTTTTACCTCCTTTTCTAATTCTTAGAGTTCCAAAGATAGAAGCTTTTTTTGTTGAATCAATTCTTCGCATTAATTTTTTTGAAGTAAACTTTTTAATGAAAGATCTTGATAAAATTCCATAATCTATTTAATCACTGGCTCTATGTTTTCACTATGATCAAAATAATATTAATGGATTTTTTCTAAAACTTCTTTTCTATCAAAGTTAGGTGGCTCAACTTCATATTCATCCAGATAGTTAGCAGTTACATTTTCCAATATTTTAAGTTATTTTTTTTTAGATTTTTTACTAACTCTAACTGGTGTTTATGCTAAAGGACTCATGATTGTAGAATTTTATGAGCTTTTTATTGGTTTAGGATGTCCATTATTAGTATTCTTATTTAGTTCTATAAAGTCCTTTTTACTTGAATTTTAATTTTGTAAATAAACTGATGGGCTTTAGATGTGGATCTATGTTCCCAAAACTGTAGACAGACAATTAACACTACATTCATTGCCATGACCACATTCATGATTCTTATTATTATTAATTTATGTTGGAGTATCAATGCTTTGCTATTCTATCTCATAATAATTTTAAATAATATTATCAGTCTATCCCTTCAAAAATATCCTTTTAATTTAAACATATTTTTTTTTAATAGTATCAAACAAGGATGAAATGTAATTACTTTTCTATTTCTTCAAACGACCACAAATAAAGTCCAACAAAATAAGATTCCTTCTCCCTCTTTTCATATTTTTATTTTTCTAAATCTAACTAAGCTATTTCTTTTTCCAATTAAATGATTGAACTTTTACTCTCCTTGAAAATTTAATTAAAAAATTTTAATTTGTATGATTTGAAAGAAAGTAAAACTTGAAAAATTAAAAGAAATCTTAATAATTTTTACCTCAATTTTAATTTAAACATTAGACAAGAAATATTCTTCTTACTCATTTTATGATTTAATTTATTAACTAATACCTAATTTTTAATCTTTGCATTGCTTGTACAATTTTCCGACATTTTAAATTTATTCCTTTGCTTAATCAACATTCTAATTCACCATTCTCTTTTATTTTTTAAAATTATTTATTTCAAAAAAAAAGAAAATAGAATGATTTAACTTTTTACCTTATTTTGGTTTGCTTTTAGTTCAATCTAAAAGAGATCTTTGTAATTCTAATCTGCCAAATCATTCATCTTTTTCAGTAAATTAACTTTTTTTCTGTAATCTTCCTAATAATAAAAGAAATAATGGTTATATGATTAATTTAAAAAATATTAAAAATTTTACAATTGTATGCAACAAATTATCTTTCATAGTTACTATTTATTAGTGTCTTTCATTTTCATTAAAAATATTTTATTCACTCTCCCCTAAAAGTTAATCAATATCCTCCATGTGATTCTTTATCATGCTTTAATCATAAACTGACTTTAGAGGCATAAATTATGTACTTTTAGAGCGATAATAACTCTTAGAAAAGCCATTTCTAGAAAAATTAAATTATTTTTTTGAAATCCTGTCTTCCTATTGGCTTTGTAAATCCTAACGAGACATTAAAGAGTTTCTAGTAGCAAAGAATCCATTTGTTGCTTGCATAATTTAGCTATTATGAATATTTTGAAATTAAGAATTTGATGCGTATTTATATGATGATTCCATAGATGTACTTCTATTCATTTAATTACTAGTTCTTTCTTGTATAAGTAGCCTATCTAAGCTAAGCTTTTTTTGCTCATTTAGAGTTCTAAGCTTGTCTAATTCTTTTTTAAACTATTTTTGGTATGAATAAAACGAAAATGTAAATAACTCCTCATAAAACATAATTCTAATATAGTAAAGAAGTATTGTAAAATAAGCTAGCTTAAAAAAAATTACATCTTTCTCTTAAATTAATATTTTAGGGTCTAATTCAAGATTGCTGTTTGATGAAACATCTGTTTGTTTGTAATTTTCAAATTCTTTTCTCAGCTAATTTCTTTTTTCATTAATTTGCTAATCATAAGCTATTTATCGCTTTCTAATTTCCTCCTCTTCTCTCTTCTATCGTTCCTTTTCAGTAATATTAAAATTGACTCTGCTTTTCATAGGTAGAAGTCTGATTGCAGTTTTTCAACAATAGTATAAAATGGTATTTTGAGAGAATTAAGCAGTGTATATTTTTGTGCTGTAAACTAGGTAAGTAAGTATAATAATATTTATTCTTGGTCAAAATCAATCTATTAAATAATTAATTCTATTGAATATATCAAATTTAATCTTTTAACTTCCAAATAGCAGTATCTAACTTTTTATATATTATTTTTACAACTAATTTTTCAAAAACTAGAAAGCTTTTATGGTCAAATTTTTTTTATTAATTCATAAAAATTAATCAAAAATTTATCCTACTACATTATTATTATCAAACTTAAAAATTTATTATTTTTGAGTAATTTTTTGAATTTCAAATGTTAGTTTTCAATTTACATTCAAAATTACATCTCTAGAATTTGTTTCCTCTTTAATATTCTAGTCGTTAAACCTACTTCACAAAAATAAAACATAACAAAATAAAATGAATTAATTTCATCACTAAAAATAAATACTCAAATTCATTAAAATAAATTTATATTTTTAAGATTAAATTAATAAACGAAACTTTTTAAAAATAACCTAGAAACTAAATAAAAGAAAACGTTTACAATTTAAAAATGCATATTATTAAGATTTATATTAGATGTATTTCAATGTAGTTCTTGTCAGTAAAAATATTTTGGATGAGAGTTCTTCAAAAAATTACGCTAATTCATCATTCGGGGATCTAGCTCAAATGGTAGAGCGCTCGTTTAGCATACGAGAGGCACTGGGATCAATGCCCAGGTTCTCCAAATTTTTTTAAGTTTTATTCTTATTTAAATATAGTTTTAAAAATAATAAATTAATAAAGTGACAAATATATTATTCGGGGATCTAGCTCAAATGGTAGAGCGCTCGTTTAGCATACGAGAGGCACTGGGATCAATGCCCAGGTTCTCCAAATATTTTTTTTCACTCAAAAAAGAAAATAAATAAGAATAATTAACAATAATAAATGTGAATAATAACAGAGATAATTGTAAGGGGATCTAGCTCAAATGGTAGAGCGCTCGTTTAGCATACGAGAGGCACTGGGATCAATGCCCAGGTTCTCCAATCTTTTTTTTTATTAAAAAAGATTTTGTTGAAAAATAAGAAAGAATAGTCAGATAAATAAGAGCGAAAGAAATTAATTAACTTAAAATTATAAAAATACAAAAGATATATTAACATTTTCACAATTAATATTATTAACTTTTATCAATTGAAGCTATTTCCTCGCTTCCATTTTATGTAATTCTGAAAAATATTTCAAATAAAATACAAGTGTAGAGAGGGATAGTTAAATTATCATCAAAGTAGTATTTACGAGAGTTAGGACCAATTTCAGCTAAAATAGAAATGATAAAGCAGGCTATTGTATAATGAAGATAGCTTGTATTTTATAATCTTTGATAATTCAAAAAATCCAAATAAATTAGTCTGAAAATGACTCCACATATAGTACAAATAATTCCACATCCTAAAGTACCTGATATGCTTTTTCCTTCCATAAATTATAAGGTCTTAAAATAAATACCACATATACTAGCAAAAGGATCACCAAAACTTAAAAAAAGAATACCAATCATAGCAATAGGTTTATCGAATATTGCAAGACTTAAAAAGACACCTAATAAAAAGAAAAAAGCTCCAGGCAAACCCTCAATTTCATGAGGTCTTAGTAAAAACTTAAAAGTATTTAAATACATTTAATTAAATCTTTCACTTCTCTTCCTCAAAACATGAACACACAAGAAATATAAGAATCCAAAAAAGGAACCATACAAAGCAAGTGTATCTGAAACAAGAGCTGCTATAATCATAATTACTAGACCTGAACCTAAATGCTAAATTCTTCTAATTAAATGGAATTCATTAGAGTTCTATACGTCATCATTTCTTTTTATAAATTTCAAGCTGTAGTTGAAGCCTACAACTAGAGCGATCATACCTAAAATTTCAAGGATCATTCTTATTCAATTACAAATCTTATGAAATAAATTGAAAAATATTAATTAATTAAACAAATTAAAATTAATAATAATCACAAAAATGTTCAAATTTATATGGTCATTTTGAAAAAGAAAAAAAAGCAAATAAATATCAATGTAACATTTGTATAATTCTAAATTAATATTCAGTCTATTTTTTGAATTTTGTAAAATTTATATCAGTATTATTCATACATACCATACTCTCTAAATTAGTTAGCTAAAATTAAATATCTAAAGACCAAAAATTTAAGTAAATAAATCATTATTAAATTATAATTTTGCTACAATCTAAGTGTTAAACTTATTTTAGTAAAATTTTGATCATTTTTTAACAAATACTTTATAATAATAATAATAATAGATTAAGTTTCTAATATAATTAAGAGGATACTTTTTAAATCATTACAAAATTTGAAGATTAAACCATAATTTAAAAAGAAATCTCAGATGTATCAAAAATATTATTATTAGTTCCGTTTTTTATTTTATTTTCTCAATAATTTTTATCTAAAATTCAAATCTTGATTACTACAATAATCAAAACATAAATCAGATTTATAAATATTTTTTTTTTTTCAATTAAAAAGTATTAAATTAATTTTGAGAATCTAAATGAATCCTAACAAAATTTTTATGTATCAAAATGCAAGTTAAAATAATTTTATAGCTGATAGGAAAAGTTAAAACGAAAAGAGAAAGTCATCTTTTTTAAGTAAATCTCAAAATTGTTAAAAATTACAATAATTCAAAAAACTACATCAAAAATATTATTTTAATATTAACTATCTTTTTATTTTATAATAGTTAGTTTAAACTTTAGGGAAAGCTTTTAAAAATCATTAGAAAAAATAAAATATATTAAACAGATAAAACATTTATTTGAAAAAGAGAACATTTTAAAGAAATATTTTTTAATCAAAATTAGCATTCAAAAAAAATTACAATTTCTGTAAAAATAATTTAGAATTTATTTATCAAAGAAAGAAAAAATTGAATAATGATTTAATTAATTACTTCTAAAAATTGTACTGAAAATAAATTAAAAAAAAAATTGAAGCGTATTCCCCTCTTCTAATATTTTTTAAATTATTTTTTTTGTTTTTATTATTATTTATTTTTGTTTGTTTCTTTGATTGTTTATTTGTTTTTCTTTTGTTTTCTTTTTTATTTGCTTTTATTGTCTATTTTATTCTATTTTTAGCTTTAATTTTTCTTTTATTGTTTATCTTAATATTTTTTTTCTTTTGAATTAATATCTCTCGTTTTTTTTATTTCTTTTTTAAATTTTCTTTTTCTTTTTTCTCTCTCTTTTTTTAATTAAAAACTTATTGCATCATCATATTAGCTCTCGATCTCTGTGTCTGAATATCTAATTCAAAAAATATTTTTATATATAATTGGGAAGAAGCCTAATTAACAGGTCTCTCACTGTGGGAGTGGAATTTCAAAGCAGTGCATTCGCAATGAGTCCACCTCCTCAGGATAAGTTTGCTTATTAGGTATAGAGAATGGGGGTTTTAAAGAGCTCAAAATGAATTATTCAAACTCGGTATTTTGATTATAATTTCATCTTGAACCCTCCTTCAGATTTTTTTTTTATTTCGGCAGACGACATATTCTGTTAGGCAAAAGCTCTCCTCTCCACAATTAATATCTTGTAAATGAATAAATTTATCACCCATTTGAAGCCTCATGACATTGTTCTTCAATGATAAATTTTTATGAATTCATTTAAGATTGTGTAATGAAAAATTGTTTCGGTTGCTCACTTTTAAAAACTTAATTTGTATGTGGAGCGGTACTTTCACCCAAAGAATAGAGGCCCTCTGATCTGAAGCCCGAAAGGATCTTTCGTTTTCACAATTTAGATCCATTTTTCTAATTTACTTTATCTTTAATTAATTTGTGCTTGTTTTTTTGAAATATTAATTTGAAGAAAATTTAAAAATCTTCTTCCTAATTAATTAAATTTGCTTTTTTCCTCACAGAAATTTAAATTCACAAATCAAAATATTAAAATTTAAATTTTCCTTGTTTTTATAATTAAAAATAATGATTAGTAAGCTCATTTTGAAATGATCCACTAAAACTCAGTCTTTCTACTTATTTTTTATATTTGAAAGGATAATCAATCAAATTATGTTAGTCTTAAATTTTGCATTAAAAAGTAAAAAATGCTTTCACTAAAAATAAAGCAAGAAACTACATTTGCTTTACATAACAACATTAAAACGAATATCTTATTTTAAAAGATAATCAATGAAATTTTAAATATATTACTTTCAGTATTAAAAATGTTATTTTTTCAATGCGAAATGATTAAAAAGTAATAAATGTTTTTACTAAAAATAAAAAGAAAAAAGATCTACTTTACATAATAAAAAATTAGAAAATTATCAGAAAAGATATTTAATGAAATTAGATAGGTATTAATTAAATAAAGCATGAAAAAGGTTATTTTTTATATTTTAAGTCATAAAAAAGTAATTGATGATGTATATAATAAGGAAAAAAACGGGAATTACATCTACTTTAAATAATAATATTTCTGATACATGTTGGTTTTTGATAGTTGATGCTTTATATTTAAGTTTGTTAATATTAATAATTATAGATGGTGATGATAATATGATATATATTTATATATAGAGATAGATAATATTAGTTTTAAATCAATCTTTGTAATTTAGACTTCAGAATAATTACATTATTTATTCTTTTGTTGCATAAGCCTCTAATTTTATTAAAATTAACTATTAAAGAGATGTTAAATACAACACTTTAAGATACATCCAAACCCTATACTCTCTTCTCTCAATAAGCTTACTTAGTCAATTTGATTTTTAAAAAAAAATCAATTTTCTATGTAGGATATTGAAATTATGTGTTTGCTATTTTTGAGGTAACATATTAACATAAAGTTAAACTAATCTTAAATATGGAATGAGTTATCAGGCTAAATATCGGTGATTGATTCTAAGTATTAAAAGCTTTTTGTAATGCCCTTTTTACATTAATGCAACTTACATAATTTTTTGGTGTTTTGAGCTACAAGCTTTGTTTATTTTCTAAAAAGAAAATATGAAATTTTTATTTTTTGAATGTTTATTTCCAACCAACAAAAAGAGTATTGATAGATAGATAGAATTATTGGTTTTTGAGTACATGAGTGTAGTAGTGTAAGCAAAGAGCGAATACAATATTATTAAAGAGATATGTTATATTGATTGATATACGAATATGCTAAGTAGGATAAAGATATATAGAAAAGTAAGTTAAAAGGATGGATGGATGGATTGATTGTTTTAAATAGGTTTGAAGAATCTCATAGGCATACAAGGAGTAAAGGGAGATATATTATGCTTATAATAAGTACATCATTTTTATCTTATAATAACTACTCAAGCAGCCTACAAGTTATTCACCTTATTTACATTATAGTAATGTCTTCAAATACGCTTAAGCCATTTCTTCTTTTCGTTTTACTATTTCCCATTGTTGGAATTTGTATTTATATTTGTAGAAACGAATGATTGCTATCCTACTGCATAATTATTGAAAGTCAAGTTGAGGAGCACATTATTTTTATTAAATTATTAGGGAGGTTGCTTCTATTAGCTTGTACCTTGGGTTGTAGAGGATTGTACTGTATTAGAGTAGTATCCATTATTTTTACTGAGAGCACATAAAGGCTCTTCTTATATTAGACTACCATTTAGTAATCCTGAATTTGATAAATTATTTTGATTAACAAAACTTGAATTTGTTTAGTATTGTAAATTTTCTTAATTTTGGTTCTTTTAGAAGCTACTTCCGTTCAAGAATTAGCTATTATTCATAATCTAAGGCTTGTTACTATCTTTGTAGGGAGAATTTATTGAAATGTTAGTAATTACTGTATTTGAAAAGTTAGCTTGAGTCAAATTAAATTAAGAACCAGGGTATATGATACCTTATTGCTATCCATTTTATAGGTTTTGCTATATTGGAAAAGGCTAGTTACCACTTAATAATATATTGCCATTATTATTGGGATTATTTCCACCATTTATTTTAATTTATGAACCTAATTAAATCTATTATGATTGAATTTATGAATTTTATTAAGTTTGTGCTTAGTTATTTTATGCTCCAACAGGGAGGGTCTAGGATTATGTAGATTTATCTAATTTTATAGAAATAACAGTAGAAATTTCTTCTTCGGCTTTTTTATGGACCTTTTTATAATAGATTAGATTAATTTTCATTAATAAAAATGAGCTAAATTAAAAAATATTCAAATTTTTTAATAAAATGTCATTATGAAATTGAAATATTAATGTTAGTTGCAGGTAATATTGAGTTTAAGTCATAGATTGTCTAACTGAATGATTAAATTGATTAATCAATTTAATTTTAAATACAGTACAGACGAACATACGAAAGAATTAATCAATATTAAAGCGCAAACACTCCTTTGAATTCAATTCTAAATAATATAGTTTTATTTCCATTTTTTAAACTTAATTTTTTACTTCTTCTTTTTCAACTTCCATTTTATTTGTTACTTTTGGCTTTGCGTGCACTTCAGTCATAAGTTTGGCATATTTAAAATAAGAATCGTAGTCTTCCATGAATAATTTTCCTGCTTCTTCATTCAGTGCACTTTCTGGGAAGGGAATGATCAGTAAGCATTTTATAACCTTTAATAATTAAACAATAAGAAAATTTTAACATAATACTCATATGATTGAATGATAAAGTAAATGCGATCTAATAGGGATAAATGTTGATAAGAATATTTCAGATTTTAATAAATGCATTCTAAATATTTGTTTGTCGCTTTCAACGAAACAGTAATTTTTTTTCGTTTTGATGAACTAAATATAAATAAATGATTCACCTCGAAAATATTGTAAAAGGACCAGCTTTAATGATTCCAATCTTTTTTTAATGTGTTAACGCAAATTTCACCCTTCTCTGAAACATTAGGATGAAAGATCTTAGTAATAAAATAACCTATTATTTTACAAATTTAAATAATTTTAAATTTATTTATATGAATTTTTTTCATTTGGTAAGCAAGCAAACAAAGCTTGCTATTGATAATTAGCTTATTTCTTATGAAGAAATAATGCAAAAACAACCTCAGAAGTCTCTAAAAGATAATACTGAGTTGAGTGAACTATAAATAAATGAATGAACAAAATAAAGTGTTAATTAATTAATCCTACCTTTGGGTGGGCTTTTAGGAAAGTCTTAGGGAAGCACTAATTTACATCTAAAAGAACCTCCTTCATATGGTGTTTTAACTGATTTTTAAAAAAACAACTTAATGACATTGCTTTATTGATTTTGCATTTTTATATA
Organism: Tetrahymena elliotti 4EA; assembly: GCA_000231825.2. Classification (NCBI taxonomy): domain Eukaryota; phylum Ciliophora; class Oligohymenophorea; order Hymenostomatida; family Tetrahymenidae; genus Tetrahymena; species Tetrahymena elliotti. The sequence goes on from JH720333.1 coordinate 613,537, forward strand.
GTCTGAAGTGTTTATTATTTTATGATTGTTTTTTTGCTCATAAAACTAAACGCTAGCAGTTAAAAAAAGATAATATCTATGCTTCAATAAAATTAAACTACATACTTGGACCTTCGACATCAGCTTAGATATCAAATATATCTGCATCATTTATGACTATCTTAACACCTTTTATTTTAATTAAGTAATATGTCAACTAACTTATTTGAAAAGTCTTATTTTTGAAAATTTATAGTTATGATATTGCTCAAGTATATCTGAATATTTAGCTAATTTATTACCATCTGGAGCTTTAGTTCTTAACTAATTTAATTGCCTAGTGACTGCTATTGTTACTCTGGGATTGCTTGGCCCTTCTGAATTCTAAATAAATAAAAAAGGGGTTATTAAATTGATTTATAGTATGGTAATGCAGGGATAAAGTACCATTTTTTTTGCTTCTCTCTTTCTTTTATTTATTGTTTTGCTTATGTTATTCTTTGATATTATAAATAGTAAAGATGTTTTTTGTTTTAATACTATATATATATTTTTTTGCTTGCTTGTTTGTTTGTTTTGTTTAATTCTTTTGATTTTGATTGGCTTTATAAACTCAGTTATCAATCAATTCACCTTTATGTTCTTCTCCTTCTTGTTAATTATTATGATTATAAAAAAATTATTCATTATTTTTCTTGTTAATTTACATGGCTAATTTACTTTATTCCTTGTTTATCTTCTTGTTTGCTTGCTTTCTTTTTTACCTACTTAATTGATTTTCTTTTTCCTTATGAATAATTTGCTGTTATTGATTTTTCTTAATAATTTTAACAAAATTCGATTAATTTAATTATTTTTTCTTTTCTTCTATTTGATTTTGATACTGTTCAGAAAAGAAATTAATCAATAAATTAAAAATTATTTAGTCAAATTAAAAGAAAATTAATATTTGCGAATATCGAATATGTTACTGCTATATAAATCAGTCAGCTAAATAATTAATTAAACAAACAAATAAATACCAACCTACATAACTAATTAACTAAACTAATTACTTAATATATTTGAAATGCTGAATAATATAACAAACATCTCATTAATTGATAGGAGTTTTTTCACACTTTTGATTAAATATTTCAAGATTCACTTTGTAAATTTTACATGAGGGAGTAGTTTTAGATTTATTATGTAAATGAATTTTCCTTCAATTCATCCTATTATTTGGAATTTGAATAAGAGATATTCAGGCCTTTAAAAATTCTTATTCACACTCTAGAATTTATTTTTTTAATTTTGAAATAGAAAAAAATGAAATAATCTGGTTATTAAATAAAATTAGCTATCTATCTATGATTTAAACTTAGAATAAAAAGATTAAATTATATTTATTTTAAATCAAGATACAATAATCCCCACAAAATCGATTTCTTAAATTGCTTGCATACCTGATCAAAGTTCGGGCTAAAAATTAAAATTTAATTAACTATTTATTTATTTCTGAATGTGATTTATTTCTGTTAATTTATTTTACAAGATAATTTAGTAAGAATCAATTTTCAAATGCTTTCCTGATGAATAAATAAATGTGCTGATAAATTTAAATAAAAAACAGTAAAAATGTGATAAATTTATTTATTTTATTTATCAATTTATTTCATGTTATTTGTTTCAAAATAATTCTAATAATTTAAAATTTTTAATTTTTTAAATTGATTTTTACCTTACTAATCTATTTTAGATTTTAATGAATTAGTTATGGATTAATAGTATTTTTTCACTGAATTTTTGGTGATAACTTTTAAGTAAATAAATACAATATATTTAATAAATATTAAGATATCCTTATCAATCTAATAATTTTATTAACTAACTTATCAATTAAATAATTCTTAATAATCTTTTATTTGCTTTAGATTATTTTTAAAGTATTTTTATCTAAAATCAGTAGAGTCATTCATATACACTATTTAGCAGCATTTTAAAAGTTTTAGGTAGTTAAAAATTATAAAAATAGGATAAAACTATGAGCTTGTTTAATTCTAAATAATATGTAAGTAATTTTGTTACCATGAATGCATAAATTTTACTTTTGTCTTGTTTTATAGATTTCCAGTAAAAGCCCTTTCAAAGGTCCATTTCAAGTAAGATTAACTTGTTATAAAAGAGAAAATTAAATAAGAAGTAAAAAATAATTCACATAGTTGTCTCAGTTCCTTGAAGAGAGACATTAGGATATCCAAGGAAACCATTTAGTATTTTAAAATCATAATATTGATGAAATTGATGAGCTTTACATGGATATGTCAAAAATTAAATCCATCGATCTCTCATCTAACAGACTTAAATCTCTTAAAGGCATTCAATAATTTCCCGATTTAAGAAACTTAAATATTTCAAATAACCAGGTATATTCTAAAGCATTATCAGGTTAATATTCATTCATCATGGTTTTATTTAGATTTCTGATGTTAGCGAACTTTTCTACCTTAAAGAGTTACAAAATTTGCAAATTTTAAATCTGAAAGACAATCCAGTTGTTTACTAATAAAACTATAAACTCACTTTAATGACTATCCTACCTAAATTATAAGTTTTAGATAGTAATGTAAATAAATTAAATTTTGATGTTCCTAAAAAATCATATGAGCTTTTAATTTTATTATTTAAAAATTCATTTTTTTTGGTTAAATTCAAAAAGAAATTATCTTAGAGTGATGTATAAGAAAATATGAGATAAGTTAAGTTTATGAACAATTAATTGAATTTGCTTTATGAAAATTACTTGAAAATCGTAGAATTACAATCTGTAAGCAAGTTATTGATTTGAATTTAAACTTTGATTCAATTAAAATAAAAGTTATATTTAAAAAAGATATTATTAAATCTTCAATAAAATAAATAAAATTTCTAAAGATAATATAAAGATTGTTAACTCACAAAGAATATATATTCACCTTTGAACCTAATGTCATGAATCCTCCTTTCAATTTGTAGAAATTCAGGAAAATATTTAGTTATGGAGACACTATAGATGAAAAAGCTTAATAAGAGATTAAGACAAATTTATTAGCTGACGTTTAGACCATACAAACTGAAATATTAAAAACGTATTGAAGAATATTTCTATCATATTCAAATAAATATTTATAAACACAATATTTCCTTTAGGTAGAAAATAGAAGAGTCATTTGCAGAAATGGAGAGAAGATAGCTTGAAAAAATATAATAACTAGAGAATACAGTCTTTTAAAGGGTTAAAGAATATAAATATAATTGCCTTGATATTGAAATTTTCCATAAGCTTAACAAAAACAACACTAAAATTCAAGGGTTGAAAGTAAAGAAATCATTTAAAATATATTTATTTGAAGATATTTTTCTTGATAATTTAATTTATTTTTTGTTGATTTATAATAATAAATAAATAAATAAATAAAAAAAGAAATACATAAACCACTAGAGGTAAGATTAGAAATAAGAAGTAGTTGTAGTAAGCAAAAGAGGTAAAATCTAAAGAAATCAAAATAATGGTGAATAAAATATTTATATTGAGGAAAGCTAAAGTAATAAATCAAATAATAATAAAAATGAATAAGTTAATTTCTAATAAGATTTATTAACTGAGGAAAGTATTAGGGGATCTTTTTAGAATTAGACATTTACAGAAAGAGATCTTAAAAATTTAGCAAATATAAACAGTAAAAACAATTTATTTTTTTCATGTTTTTTAAAGATTTGTAAATATCATTAAATAGGGGAAAAATCTGATTCAAATGTGAGTGAAATGAATGTTAGAAATATGTCTGATTAGGAAAAAGAACTTCTTATTGAAAAGTTGGCAGGTTCTTTGAAAAAATATATTGGTAAATCTAAAGAATTTGAGAAATAATATGAAAAAGCTTTGCTTCAATCGTCAAATGACCAAGAAGTCCTTAGAAAAAAAGAAGAGGAGCTAAGTTGTATCATGGAATTACAATAATAAATAAAACAAAAACTAGAAGATTATGGAGTGCAGAATATTGATGAATGCTTTCAAACTCTACAAGCTTCACTTGAGCAAATAAAAGAATATAGGTAAATACTGGAGGAGTAGGAAATTGATGAACAAAACACATTTAAGGCAGACCAATTTTCAAATAAAAATCTATTGCAGAGAGCTCTTGGAAAACTTTATTTTTAAGCTAAAAAAAATAAAATGGTAAAAACAGTAATTGAAAAGAGTAACAACTATAGAAATCTTAAGATTTTAAAGTTATATCTAAGTCACTGGAAGCAATACCATGTATTCTCCAAAATTAGAAAGACTAAATCTGAGGATTTATTATAAAGAATTTATGTAGGATGTTTTTATGCATTGAAGTATAATGCAGCTAGATAAAAATAAATTAAAAGTTTTAAAGAAAAGTTAGAAAAAGGATTGGAAGTAATTTCTATTTTATTTTTGAGCATTTTTAATTGTATTTTTTATTAGGAAAAAGCATTTAGGAGTTTTTTTATATATTTTGTTTCTAAGAGGAGAGAGAAATAAGATGAAGCTGCTGCTGATGAAAAATATTCTTACTTTCTTATGAAAAAAGGTTTCCAATCTATTTTTTATAATCATTTGTAGCATTCAATTACAAGAGATCCATATTATGAATAAAAAATGTAAATTGCTGAAGATTGTAACACTAAATAAATATATCTTAAAGTGTTTTCTCGCTTTAGAGATGCATGTGAAAATTAAAAGTATAATAAAAAGAAAGTTATAGCTATGGCTTAGAGAATATAGTGGACTATGCTTAAATATAATTTTAGAGAATTTAAGCTTGAGGATATCAAAATGAAGAAGTTAACCAGCAGAGCAGACAAATTTTTAGGGAGAAGAGTAAATTTAAACTAAATATTTTCTTTTCTGAGATTGTTTTTATTAGTAAAAGTATTGGCTCAGAGAAGCATTTAATGGTTGGAAATATGATTTTCATAATTATTTGTATGAAAAACAATAATTAAATCAGTAAGTATACAAGTTTTAATTGCAAAGCGTTTTCAATACATTTAAGAAAGGCTTTTTGATGTCTAAATAGCAAACTATCAATGTATAAAACTACTTGAAAAGAAAAGACATGGTATTGTACAGCTAGTATTTTGCTTTGATTAAAAAGTACTCCAAGCAATAAATAAAAATAAAGCAATTTACTAAAAATTATTAGATAAAAAATCAACAAAAGTCTTTAAGGCAATCAATTTAATGTATGAAAATTCATACTTAGCTGTCAAAAGAAAACAAAATACTTGATAAAAAAGTTAAAAAAATAATATTCTCTAAAGTCATTTAAAATTTAAGATAATTAAAAATCAATAAAATTTAATAAAAATAAAAATTGAAAAATGTTTTCAAAATATAATAATCCTAAAATATATTCTTAATTCGCTAAGCCTTAACAAAATGGAACAAGGAAGCTAAGAGAGATAAAAAACTTCAAAATGCTTTGACTTTTTATTAAAAAAATGTAAATTTTTTAAAAATTTGTGTTTGATTTATTTATTTTAATTGACTTATTTTCAAAATTTGGTTTGATTTAATTCATTTCTCATTTCCCAAAAGTAATTTTTGAAGCAAGGGTATTAGTTGATCTTTAACTTGTTGTAAAATGGAAATAAAGTTAAAAAATAGTTAAATAATTAGCTAGATGAAAAAAACATATAATTAATAAAGGAGAATCAATATCTCAATGAATAGCTTATAGAATAGTAGAAATAGATATACTTGATTAATGAGGAATTCTAGTAATAAGTTGTCAAATCAGAATAGCTTGCTAAATATAATCTTGATAAAGATATATTAATATAATAATTGATCAAATAAAATAATGATCTTAAAGAGATTAATATTCAACTCACTGAAGTTGCAGAGAAGAGAGAAGAAAACAATTAAAATTTGGAAAGTAACTTAAACTTTGTTTAAGATGAGTACGAACAACAAATAAAAAATTTAAAAAATGTATAAAACCAATTCGAAAATGAGAGACACTAGCTAAATGAAAACATCCAGAATTTAAATATAGAGCTTAATGCAAAAATTGAAGAAATAAATGAGTTTAAAAGCATCACAGCTGCTAAAAATGAAGATTTTTATTAAGAAATAAGTCAACTGAAGAATAAACTCTTAGCTTAAGATAAAATCATAGCAGAATATGAGGAAATGACCAAAAGCTTAGCAAACTCAGTAAGAATTTTATTTTTTTTAATTCTTTAATAAAATTTTTTTTTTGTTAGAATAAAGAGGTAGAAAGCCTAAATGTGCATTTAAATGTCAGAGTAGAATCTTTGTAAGAAAGGCTCTAAAACATGTAAAGAGATTCTGCTATGTAAGTTTCTTCATTAGAAAAGTAATTAGAATTTGCTAATAGAGAGAGGTCAAATTTAATAGCACAAAATACTTCTCTCATGAATTAGAATAAAACATTTTAAGCTGAACTAAACTAATTGAACCAGAATCTAAAAAAAGAAGAATTTAAAGTTTCTCTGCTTAGAGAACAAGATTATGACAAAACATCCTAATTTATTCAATAAGCCAAAAGCATCAATTCGCCAAGCAGTAAATTTATTATCTATAATTAAAGATAAAGTATTGATTAAATTAAAAAGGAAAATAAATTTCTTCTCCATAAAAGTTTTATGGTAAATTAAAGACTTTACCCGAAGATTCTTTTCTAGATGAAAGAGTTTTGAATACATCTAACTCAAGGATAAACACATTCATTCAATAAAAAACAGACAGAAACTTATTTACATAACCTATCACATAAGAAAACGGAGTTTAAAAGCTAAATAATAATTCAATTTCTTAGTTCTTCTCATAGAAGATCCCTCAAACGAATTAAACATAACTTAATTCTGTAAAGAAGGAAGTGTCTCCCTTAAGAGAATACTTAACTGATATGAAATTCAGAGCTTCAAAGTTCATAAAAACAATAGAAATGGATGAAAAAAGTAATAAAATTGAAAAATAAGAATTATTTTATTTAGTCAATTAATATATAGATAAAAAAAGCATTAGAAACTCTCCTGATAAAAGTTAGGCCTCACCTCTAAAAACTTTATCTCCACATCTTTACAACACTAGCCAAAGAAATTTAAAGTAAATTTCAATTTAAAAATAAAATTGATAGAGATTAGAAAAAATTTATTAATAAAAAAAAAGGAATTATTAGTCAAACAATGTGGCAAAAGATGAAATTCAGAGAAGGATGAACAATCTAGATTATAAATTTAGTGAAGAAATAAAAAAATATTAATCTTAATAGTGATTAAGAGAGAAATACATTTTGATAATTTCAACAATTAATTAATTTATTAATGAAAATGAAAAATATTTTTAGTGTAAACTTTTTCATGATTTATTATTTTTTTAATTTTATTATAAAAAATTATGTATTTGCCAAAAAATATTTGTTAAATAAATGACTCTCAATTTAAAAAAAATATATTGTGTAGTTATCAGAGAAATTTCTACTAATAAATAGATTAACTTCTCTAAATTCAATTACTTTTAATATAATAATTGAAAAAAAGGGAATAAAAAAAACATTAATAATTAGTAAGCAAATAAACAAAGAAATAAATATACCTAAAGTATGTCAGGGCCAAAAAATATCAACTAAGATTTATAAATCTAGTATTATATTAACTAAGGAGAGCTATTACATAATCAGAAAAACTTATGTTTAGATACATAATCAAGAAAATCGCCGCAATGTATTTTCTATTCAGAGGAATTCTTAAGAAAAGAGCCCAAATACATAGATGCTAAAGATGCCGAATATAAATTTTTTAAAAATGATATGCACCACTCAAACACAGAAATTCATAATTTTTAAAAAGTAAAAAGAAAAAAATTAAATTCCTTTTTATAAAGTAATCAGTATTAAAATATGGGATAAATTGCTAAGATAATAATCTCGATGCTTAGAGGATTAGCATAATTTCATTCCAAAAATATTATTTACACATGGTAAAATTTATTTGTTATTTTTAACATGAACAATCAATTTTTATATTAAAAAATCTAAGTTTATCACCAGAAAACTTATATCTAAATCAAGAATAATAAATTATTTTTAAAGCTGAATTAAAACATCTTTACTTTGATATGCTTTATTTAGCTCCTGAAATTTTGGAAGAAAAAAAATATGGATTTGAAGCAGATGTTTTTAGGTAATAATTGAAAATGAGAATAATTTATTTTTAAAATTCAATTTATTTAATAGTTTCGGAGTTTTAATCTATGAAATGATATATAAAAAGCATCCTTTTGATATTCAATAATAAAATACTAAGCAACAATTAATTCAAGCCATCAAGTAATAAGAAATAGTTTTTGATAGTTAGGAGCCAGTTCCTCCTTATTTAATTCATTTCATTTAAGGACTCTTAAAATATGATCCAGAAAATAGAATGAGTTGGATTTAAGTCTATAGACATCCTTTTATTTCCAGGTATATTGATTAATATTATAATGAAGAAAACAAAGAAGACTAACTATAAAAATTAAGAAAACTGAAAGAAGACTCCTTATAAATTTACTATTAAAAATTTTAATAAGGTGATTAAATTCCAAATTTTTAAGTTATTGAACTTAATAAATCATATAATAATACCAAACAAAGAAAATCTACAGCTTAATCATAGTTAGAACAGATATATAAAGTAAATTTTGTTTTTGAAATTAATTTAATATTTACATTTATAATTATAATTATAATTAAAAGAAGACTAAATTTCTTGTAAAATATACCAAAAAATTGGCATTTTTAGAGAAAGCTAATGCTGACCCTTCTTCAATTGTTTTCTATACAATCAGATATGTTTTCCATATTATACATTAAATTATGGAAAATATAACTAATAAATAAAACAATATTTTTTAAATTTCAAATCTTGATGATTTTACCAAAGATAAAAACAACTCCGAAAAATTTCGTGCTAAAATAGAGAATTCAAAAGATGAATACAAAAAGATGTTGGATGTAATTATCTTGAAAAATGAAATTAATGAAGGCACAAGACCTCTGTTATTTATGCATACTACAAATCTAAATTAATTATTGTCTAGCTTCAAAAAAGATTATAAAGATGCTTTATATCACCATGCTCGTATTTTAGATAGATTGTTGGGAATAAACAAAAATGATTAAAAAAAATTATTTATCCTTTTAATGCTTACTTTTTAGATATTTGAAATTGTGGAAGAAAACAATTTAAAATAAAAAATTAATTATAAATAAATGAAAAAAGATTATGAGAATATAGATTCTTCTTAATATTAAAAAATTATTGATGAAAATTTTTAAAAATTTGAACAAATCATAAGCTATTGAAATTCAAACTTATCAAACTTATTTCATTTTGTATTTTTTTTATTGATCAAAATTAGATTATTTTGTCTTCAAATCTTAATTTTAAAACATATTTTTCAAATTTTCTTTGTTGTTGATTCTTTTTATTCCAATTTTTGACTTTTTTGAATTGAAGTTAATTTATTTCATTTAAAAAATTTATTTTATTAAATGTTAAGTTTATGTTTTAATCATAACTCAAATAATCAAATATGAAACTTCTATTTATGTTAAATTAAAAATGCAATTACCAAATAATTTAAAAAATAAATATTTCTAAAAATCAAAGAAGTCTATTAGTTTAAGATAATTAAATTAGGGCCAGGAAAAATATATTATGAGTTGCTCAAGCCTACAATTGATTTATTGATTCAATTTTTGTTAAGATTGTTTTTAACACAAAAATAATTTTGAATTTTTTTGTAATATGAAATTATTAATATATCACTATTCTTCAAACATTAATCTGAAATAAAATAAATTCTTAAATTCTAAACAATTAATTCTAAAAAATCAGAAAATTATCTCACCTTAACTTAGACCTCACCTTTTATTAGAAAACTGATGGTAGTTATTTATTTAGTTAGATAAGATAAATTAAGAACTAACTATTTATAAATCCAAAAACTAATAATTTGATTATTCTCATTCTAATTAATCAAAAACTAGTTGAATTTAAATATTATAAATAACCTCTTAATTGGATATTAATAAAGTAAGTTATTATAAAAATACAAGCATAATGAAACATACTAAACGATTCTTAAAAATTAAAATCTTAAATCTAATTTTTAACATTTTTAAAATTTTTTAAAGGTTTGCTATTTTATTTGGTTGGAAATATTAACTTAGAAATATTTATTGAATTAAAAACTACTGATTTGTTTATTATTAAATTCTAAGAAACTTCAACTAAATATTCTAATTAAATTATTAATTTCCTGTATTCAGGATTTTTAATAAAAAAATAATAGATAGAATAAAAGAAAATTCAATAATTAATTAAATAGTTTGTTAAATATTAAAATCTATAAAAAAACTAAAATGAGTAGCACATATACATTAAATGGAGAATAATACAAAATTATTAAAATGTTAGGGAATGGATCATTTGGTGAGGTTTATCTTGCAGAGGATTCTCACCATAATAAGTTTGCCTTGAAGATGATTTTGAAGACGAAATTTCAAAAAACTCCTATCCTTCTTAAGTACACTTAAAGCGAAGTTTAGATCATGCAATAATTAAAGCATCCTAACATATTAGAGTTATTAGCAAGCTAATATTAAAATGAGGAATATGCTTTACTTCTAGAGTATTGTGAGGGAGGAGATTTAAGTTAGCACATAAAAAATCTTAAATATAAAAAGGAATTTAATCTTTAGAAGATATCTGAAGAGTTTTTAGAAATACTTGATGGATTTGAAGAGCTACATTCTAATCACATTATTCATAGAGAGTAAGTAAATAAAAGACTAATCAGCCTTTATTCATTAATTTGTTTTTTAATACTACTTAGTGTAAAGCCTGATAACATTTTATATAAGAATGGACATCCTAAAGTATCTGATTTTGGATTTTCAAAAAACATAGAAGGATAGAATGACATAGCTAACACTGCTTTAGGAACTCCTTAAACAATGGCACCAGAAGTATATAATAAGTAGAAATATACATATTCAGCAGATATATTTGGGTAATTTTTTTCATATTAATTATAAAATTAATTGTTTTAAATTTATTTTATGAATTTTATAAGATTAGGAATAGTTTTATATTATATGATATACCAAAGATATCCATTTAATGGATACCATTATCAACTTATAATTGATTAAATAAAGAATCAGAATTTCAAATTTCCAAAAATAGAATTCGAGGTTGATGATAGCATCATTAATATTATTTAAAAAATGTTGAATTATGATCCTTCACAGAGACCATCAATAGGCGAGATAAAATAGATTTCTTATTTTTAAAGATTTAGAAAAATGCATGAGTAATAGTAAAATAGAGATATGAGTAAATCCAAGCTTTCAATTTAAACTTTGCAAATTATTGATCAAATCAACTAAAATTTATAAGAAAACTAAGAATTTGGAATAAAGCTACAAAAATCTGAATATTAAGAAGTGTAAATAAATCAGAATTATTAACAAATACAAAAAGTTTAAATTGCTAAAAAATAAAAATACTACCAAATAGACCTTGAAAAGTTTTAATTATTTCAAAAAAAAACACCACAATATTGCAACTCATCATAATATTTAGATAATTTTGATTAAAGTTTTATTTACACAGCAGATGAAAGATAAAATGATTTGATAAAATTTCATATTTAAGAATTAAGAACATATTTGTCATAATACCAATAAATTGTTTAAGTAAGTTTTTTAATTCTTCTTTAAATAAACAATTATTTATATTTATTCTTAAAAATAGATAGAGTAAATTATAGATTAAATTTTATAAGATTGTCTTGAAAACTTTAGATCTAAACATGAGGAAAAAATATCTTAATTTGCTATATTCTTGCATAGTTTCTTCAGTTACATAGAAAATTTTATTTAAGATCAACTCCAGTAAGAAGAAATGCTTTAAACTTTAAAAAACGATTAAGTTCTATCAGATGAATATAAAAAGTATTAGGAGAGTATAGAAAAAAAAAAAGAAAACCTATCTAAAAGTTCTTTAATGAGTCAGCCTACCTTATTAAAATAACATGAAAAAGAGTAATCTGTTTAATTATGTAGATTCTTTTAGAGTGAATATTATGAACTCTCTTAGCAATAAATAGAAAAATGTGATGAATATTTTAGATTCCAATTGGATTTGAGTATTCTGTCCTTCTTCTTATAAGGTAAGATAAATCTAACTAGTTTCAATGTTTCTAATTATCTAGAGCAAACATCATAATTTACATAGAAATACAATTCATATTTTATTTACCTATACGAATAACCATGATTAAATATTCAATAAGAGCAAAGCCCTTAGTCTCTCTATTAAAAATTTATTCAAAATTATTTCAAAAAAAAAAAATCTTAATCAAAACATAAACCTGTAAATATTTTATATCTTCTTTAAATAAAAAAATGTTAAAAATTTCTAATAGCTTCAACAAATGATTATTTTGCATCTGTCGTCCCACATTCACCAAAATAAATTTAAAGATTTTTCATCAATAGATAAACTCCTAAAGAATTCAGATATAATCTCAATTTTATCATAATATTATTTTTGGAGACTTGTTTTGATTTTTCATAAATCTTGTTGAAAAATTATTAAATTAATTACATCTTATACAATATCTCTTATCTTTTCTTTTCTGTAATAATTGCACGTTTCAATTTTCTATTACTTTTTTTTACTAAAATCGCCAAATTAGTTAGATATTCTATTTAAAATTTCTTAATCTCACTATCCATGACCTAAGCTAAAAAAGGAAATCTTTTTTAATTTTAAGATTGAATTTGATAAACAATTTTATGAAGATTTAAAAACATTAAAAAGCAAATAAATAAATAATAACAATTAATAGTATTACTAATAATATTTTGAATAAGTATATTTAATAAATTAAGAAGCTTGAACACCCATTTATTTTCATAAAATAGTTTTATAACATGGTATATAAAGTTATTTAATATAGAAATTTATTACAATTAGATAAATTTTTTAAAAATAATTTTAAATGATAATCCAATTTATTGAATTATTTGTATATAATTAACTTGAGATCTTTGCTAAAGAATAAATAATTTTATTTATTTATTGATTGATTGATTCAAAAATACTTTTATTCGATGTAGAAAAAAAAAATTTGAGTTTCCACAAAATTTTCAAGGAAAACTTTTTCTCCAGAATGATCTTTTAAGACTGATTTCTAGATTTCTATCATGTCTAGTTGTTGGCTATCTTCATCATCTTACTAGAAAATAGGCATTACTGGTAATTTTTCTATAATAGTTTCAAAGATTGATCTCCTTATCAAGATAAGAAGAGTTTTTAAGGTTTAAATTTATTTTTCATCTGGCTTGTAGATAAGCTTTTTGTCATGGTGTGATCTTTGTAATAGTTTTTTAAAGGAATTTCCTAATTGTTTAGAAGTTATGTTGTTATTGATTTCTGTAAATATCTACTTAATTTTTTGTTTATTGCTTCCAAATCTGAATTTTTAACTGTACATCTTACAGACACTTTGTTCATTTTTAGTGTTAATGACATTCTTATCCAAGTCTATGTAGTAGCATTCCCCATTAAAACCATGCTCATACTCAAACTTTTCTGAACTCATATTAACTCCTATTATAATTGGTACAGGGGATTCTAAGAAGTACATTAAATCATCACTAATAGAAAAAATTACAGGATGAGGATACTTCATAGGTTTAATGATATTCTGGAAAGTAATTGATGTTAGTGTTAGTAATGTGATATTTTTTGATAGAAAGACAACCTTTTTTTCAAGCATAATTAATGTTAGTATCAACTAAAAGTCGTAGAAGGGAAGATTAGAAAAGGTAAGGTAGGCTGCTTCTAATGCTTCTACATAACTCATCTCTTCTAGTGTAGGAACTTTGAAAGACGTTGTTGTGAATTAAATATTTGAAGAGCTACTCAAAGACCCTCTTTTTTTTTCTTCTTGTAAAGTCTTATCTTCTGGATGTAAGTATGAATTTTGAGGGTTGTTTAAATAATAAGAAATTATTTTATCAGGTTAAACTTCTCTTATTTAGAACATTCTCAAACTTAAGCACAAATCTCTATCTTTTTACAAATATTTTATTACTTATTCAATATCTAAATTCTAAAGATTATTATCAATAATGCCAGAAAAGGAGCTTCTAACAAGTCTGATGGTTTTTATTCTGTTCACTATTTCTTAAATAACTCGAAGGAAATAGTCAATAAAAGGATAGTAAGTAAGAATGCAGTAAACAGTGGGGAACAAAAATACAGTCTTTTCGCCTGTTTATTCATCATGTACAACAAGTAAATCATCTTGTTGATAGCAAATAGTATACATGATTGAGTTTGAATTAATAGCTTCAAGTGAAATGTGTTTCCTTCTCATTTCGTCTTCTCCTCTTATACTTAAAATGAACATATTTTCACTAATACCTGTTTCTTTTTACTAGCAAAGATTCATGAGGAAGATATCCTTAAATCTGTGAGGTATATTCTACAAATCGGTCTAACTCTTATACCTGTAATAATTTAAGCCTTAAGGAAATGCAAACTAGGCTACTGCCTATCTTTTTGGATCAACAAGTGGTGATAAATAGCTTGGTTAAGAAAAGAGAATCTGTTATTTGACAGTACCCTTTTTATATTCAGTATTGCATCCTTTTATTCCACTAAATGGATTTTTATTCTCTTCAATTTAATCCTTCAGTTCATTCAAATCTGGCCCTATTATCATGAACTCTTCGAATAGAAAATCTCCTTAAACTCCAAATCTTTTTAAATCCTGGTAAAGTTTGAAATATTTGTCATACTCCTGTTCATATTTCACCTACTCTGGATCTTACTCAGAAGCTACAATCATGGTCTTTAAGTTAGAATCTTCAGAATTACTAACAGAATCGATATCATTTGAGCTGAAAGGATTTTGTTCAACAGATTAATTAAGAATTAATTAATTTTATTAATTATTGTTATTGTGATTATTATTGTTGTTGTTTAAATTTATCATGTTTTAAGAGCTAGTTAGAAAATTTAAACTTGTTTGTTTAATTAATGGCTAAACTTAAAATGATGGTGATTACTGTGGAGGAGCTTAACTTACCTAGTGACCAAATTTAGGTAAATTTTAAGTCATTATGTTGGTTGAAGAGTTTAAATTAAGAAGGTTATGGTTCTATGCATTTTGATTATTTTAATTTAGGTGGTTGTTACTATTGTTCATATTGCCATTACTATTACTACTTGCTTAATTATTATCAGCTGATGCATTCTAAGGAGTGTTAGCAATACTAGTATGATTTGGATTGAAATTTTCTTTTGCGTTTTAGTTATTAGTATTGGAGTTAATTGTATTCTGGCTAGGTTAATCAGAATATATTATTTAAGCTTGATTTTAACCTTAGTAAGCTGTGATAAAATCTTTGGAGTGGTAAAAGAAATCAGAATGTTCATGGGGAGTTTAAAGATTATTTCCATATAAATTTTAGCTAAATAACTTTTGTTATTCGAAATTGTTTTTATATTGTATTATTCTCTACTCTTTTTTTATGAAATTAGCATCAAGTGAGGAGTTATTTTAAATTCTTCTCTAACTCTTATCCTTCATCATAGCCATTTATGCTTTGGGTTTGAAGCTTGACCCTTCCTTTAGACATTCATATCCAATAGCGACTATTTGATCTGTCTTTTCTACCTTCAATTAATTAGATTCTTCTCTTACTTTTTATAATTTGATGAATCCACTCTGATAGTAGTGTGCATCTGCAGCTATTTTACTATCGTACTTTTCTTCTTAGGTGTTCCTCCTGAATAATTATCTCTTCGCCTCACTGATTTCAGAAGCTTCTCTTAGTTTATTCTAGTAATAGTACTGATCAGTATTTTGATTCTAGTTTTAGTTTTCAACTACTTAGTCAAAAGGCTCCTTAAATTAGGCTCTACCAAAAGGTGATATTGCATTTTAATCACCTTTATGTGCATTCGCATTCTTATGTTCAGCAGTAGCAAATCTTTAAGGCTAATTTTATCTTTTATCTAGTTTACAAGCATTTATATATAATTTTTGATTGCGTAATCTTTTTTAGTTTACGGGCTATTGTGTCTTAAATATTTATGAGTTTTCATCTTCTTCAATATATTATATTAATTCATTTGACTACTCTTAGTTCCCCTAGCTTAATTGTTTTATTTTTTCATCTTGTTCCATTATTTTTTGCTCAGCCATTTACAGTTTATTTTTGAGCTCACTTATCTCTTAAACAAGCTATTCATTTATTTCCTTCAGCTAATTATTTTGTCTTTTGATTGAAGAGTATTCTCTCTACAGAGATATTGAGTTAGTTGTGGGAGTAGAGCTATCCATAGTACTTAAAGACAGTATTTCCTTATCCCTCTCTCCAAAAGTAGCAGTAGAATTAAGGATAGTATCAGTTTTAGATTGTTAGAGCTATATCTCTAAGCCTAAACTTTACTACATTTAATAGTCTGAAAAGTTAGTGCTTATTGATTAAAGTATTATTTAAATACCAAGAAAAAGTATAATATCTAAATTTATAATTTATTATTTAGTTTTTGATGATTATCCTGGATTAGTAATTATTAATTAATCTGCTACATCAAATTCATATAAGAGTAAACAATCTCTAATAGATTATGACTATCATCAATTATAACATATTTTAAAAGAATTTGATAATACCTTTCATATGTATTCAATGATAAAATTAAAAGTCTTAAAAGCTTAAAAGCTTAAATAGAGGGAATTCACCAAATTTTAATTATTATTTTTCTAATATTAATTATTCTTTATAAATAATCTAAGCTAAATACTATTAAACCAAGATTACTCTTTATAGATCCAAACTCTCTAATTTTCTAATAACAAATATGCGTCAGAGCTTAACTAAATTTTAAGCAACATTAAATTTATTTTATATATTCATTTAAATTTAAATTGAAGAGAGTTATTTTATTTATTCTCTCATAAATTTATTACATTCAAAATCTTTGTAAAGGTGAGGCTAATTTTCTAATTTAGATAATCAATCTATTGAACTTTAGAATAAGTATGAATGATTTAATGCAAGTGAATGTTTATTTAAAAATGAGAATTAGTATTTTTAAATTTATAACATCCAACCTAATCTGGTAATCTCATTCTAATGATTAGAAAAAAACAAAATAGATTTTTTTTAGTGAGTAATTCGAAAATTTTACTGACTTGTATGACATAATTTTAATTATTGGAGAAATTTTTCTATTTTATGATTTCTCTTATTAATTTTATGTATGATTTCTCTTATTAATTTTATGAACATACAACTTCTAATTTACTAATTAAAAAATTTTGTCATTTAAATAAGATAATTATTTTATCAAATATTTCATACTTTTTCTGTAATTCCATCTACAAATTTAAATTAAATCAATAATTTCTTTCACTTTAAAATGTTCACAAAATTATTTTAAAATATGTTTTTTAATAATATAAAAAATAAACTCTTATATATATGATTTCAAAAATAATAGTTTAAGAGTGGTTTGAGACAAAAATAGCTAAAACAAAAAAAATAAACGATTAAATCATTTTTTTACTTAATCTAATGAATAAAAACACATTTTACAATTTTACTTTGGTATTTGAGAGGAGGAAAAAATAGAAAAATACAATCTATCAAATCCTAATTTAATAGATAAAAAACATTGATGAATAAATGATAAATATAATGTTTATCATAATAACTTTTTTAATAATTTGTTCAAAATACATTTATTAATACTATTTGAATATGATCACTTTGTAAAAGACTAAACTGCAAATCCAAACTATAAGACTTAGTTCTCCAGTTTTCCATTCATTTATTTATGTTTTTTTTATGATCATTTACATATTTTATGTTTTTGAAATGTATATTTTGCTATTGTTTAAGTAGTTTTTAGGAAAATAATCTGAATCTTCATATTAAGCAATGTATTATTCACTAATTAACTTCAAAGAAAACGCTAAAAATTTTTTTGTTATGATATATAGAAAGTATTTATTTATTTATTTATGCTACTTCATTTTTTTTATTTATTATTAACAACAAACTTAGTTTTAATGGATTTTTTTAAAGATTAAACTTTTGAAAATAAATCTGAGTTAAGTAAAATCATTAGAAGTTAAATATGAAAATAAAAGTATTCATTCATTTTTATTAAAGAAATTTTTTAATGTTTGAGTGAGATTATAAGAAAATTATGAAATGCGTTAATTTACTTTAATTGATAAAATTTAATCAAAAAAAAATTGACAAACTAATCAAAAATAATTTTGAATGTAGGTTATTACAGTAAATATTAAAAAAGAAAAAAATGTTAATTAATAATTAAGAGAAAAGTAAATTAACTGAAAATAATGATTGAAGCTATTCTTAAAGAATCTAAAAAGTTTTGTATCTATTTTTTTTATTTTTTAGAAAGGAATGAGTAAATAAATAAATCTGTTTATAAAAATTAGAAAACATGCCTAGTCCATCAAGTAAAATATCTTTTAATTATTTTCTTTAATTGTTTTTCTTAATACAAAAATACAATACTAGTATAAATTATTGCAAAATAGCCAATTCAATTCTTAAATTTAAAAAAAAAAATTTGATTAAAAACAGAAAAAAAATGTTATAAAATCCAGTATCTATCAATTGAAATTTAAATATCAAAATATTTAAAACCAAAATTAATTAGTAACTTATTTTAGAGATTTTTATTCCAGAAAAGAGTAAGGAATTTATAAAAAGACCACAAATCAAAACTTATTTTTTGTTAAAAATTAGTAATAGGAAAAAGCAGTAAGTACTCAATCTTACTCAGATAATTCATGGATATAAATAATATATATTATTTTATAGACTCTACTAACAGTCGATTTAACGTTTTATTAATTACTTTTTGTAAAAGTAAATTTTTTAGCTAATTAATAAGCGTAAGAGTAAATTTTTCTATCTTTAATTTATTTTAGATGCAAAAATCATCCAAAGAAATTTTATAATAATTTGCTAACTCAAAAAAAATAAATTAAAAAAAATATTCATTCTATTTTGGAATACGCACTTACTACAATTGAGATGGGCTGTACTAGTGGAAAACATATTAAAACTGAATTAAAGGGAAAGAACCTACCTTAAAAATAAGAATCCTAAGCCTAGGATAGCAATATTTAAAAAATAATAAACACTATACAAATTTTAGCAATTGAGCTAGAAAATCTTTACTCTGAAATATTAGATTCAAATCAATAAATTCCTAAAGAATATGCAAGCTTAGAGCCATCCTAATTTTTAGAAAAAATAAGGGAAAAAGGATATATGTTTGATGAAGAAGTAGATTAAATTGAAGCTAAATTCAAGATAATCTTCATAAAAATTTCAGATATTATGAGAGAAACTTCTCTTGTTCTGTTTGATCGCAGATCGAACTAAAAAATAAGCCAATAAAATCAATAATTCCTTTCTACTTTTGTTTTGCTTTATGAAAAAACTTGTGCCTTGTTTTTTTAATATTCTGATTTAAGAAAAAGCAAGCAATTTTTTGATTAAGTTTACTCAAAGACAAATATTAAAGGAACTTAATCAGATATTAAACAAAAATCTATTTCATAAATATCGACCTAAAGAACTACTAGAGGAAGTTAGTGATCCCATAATATTCATTTGAAAAAAAAACTAAATTAAATTTAAAAATTGACACTAAATCTTAATCTTTATAATAATAAAAAACAATAATTTAATTATATTACTAAAACCTTAAACTAAAAATCTACTTTGTAAATAATATATTATATTTATTTGTAATCAAAATTTTAATAGTTATTATTATTAACTTTCAAGCTAATTAATTAATTCTTCAATTTCTACTTCTCATTTAATTTTCATCAAAAAAAAAATGGAAGAAATATAAGCAAATCAATAACTTAAATTAATTTTTTTATTTTTTTCAAATGAAAAAGAATATCAATCAATTAATAAAATTATATGAAGAGACGATCTTCTATACAATTAGTGATTTAGTAATCTAATTTGATCAATTCAAAAGTACTTGAGATCTATTTTTTCGATTCAAGCTTATCTATTTGTATGTAATACTTTGTTTCTATCTAATTTATTAAAAATATGAAAAAATATTTATTAAAGTTGAGATTAACTGATATTTTAAAGCTAAAATAATAAACCTCATTTAAAGAATAATTTTTTTATTCCATTTATATTTTAAACAGCTTTTAAATTTCTAGGTTGTCAGAATTACTTTTGAACTGAACCTTCATTTTTGATTAATTCACAGTAGAAATAAAAAAATTTAATAATATGTAAAAATGCAGTTTTACTGGAAAGAATCTATCATTTAGTTTCCAATTGATTATATTCAATTAATATTATAAGCAACATGAATTTTCTTTAATAGTATCTTTTTATCAAACTAGAATGGTGATATTTTTAATTTCTTTTGGATTTCTTATCAAAAGTTAAAAGTAAATTAATTCAAATTTATTTCAATTTATGAGAGAAAGCAAAATATTTTTTTGATTCAATTATTTTCAAGAAAAAATAGGTTTTATCAACATAAAAAATTCATTTAATTTTTAATTTGCTTAAACTTTTCTTTTATTTATTTCTTTATCCTATGTAAAGAATTAGATTTTTTTTACAGTAAATCAAAGTTAATTGATAATCAAATTTACTGTATAAATAATACTCTATAGTAGTTGCCATCCGACTAAATTGAATAACCCAAAACTCACAAGAAAAATGAAATCCAATTCTAATTTTCTCAATGATACGTTTATTAAGTGTCAAAATTCACAGAGGTGATTTTACATCATTTAAAACAAAATTAATTATAGAAAAATAAAAACCTAATTTCTATTGAATGAAAACAAAAAATATTAATATGTGAATAGTTAATTTGGTTTTTATGGTAAAACCTGTAAAACATTTTAAAACAAAGATTATTCATATGTTTTAAATTAAAAATAGAAATCATTAATGTTTGCTTTTATTTACATTATGATTATTAGGTAAAAAGAGCATTCTGTAATAGTTACTTATCTAATCTTTTTTGATTCTTCTAGTATGAATTTGGTAGCTTAAGCCAATTAATATTGTAAGCTAGTTTTATTGTCCTAATATTTTTCAAATCAATATAAGATGAAAACTTTTTATCAAAGTTTTCTTGATTTATTTTAAGATTGAGTTAATGCTTTTATAATAGATGAGAAAAGCAGATTAAATGCAAATATATAGACTGATTTAACTTTATCAAAGTAATTTAAATTAATTCTGTTAAAACCCTTGATTTCTAAAATCATTCATTTGTGGTACTTACTTCTAGTATTTTTTAGCAATCACTGTTTACAATAAACAAACTTATTCTGGTTTTACTAACTAACAAACTAGTTAACTATGATTCATGAGTATACTAAAAATATATTTTATTATCCAAATATAATCACTAACTCTACCATAGTTTTATATACTGTTCTATTTACTTATTAAAAGAAAGAATTGAGGTATTTAATAATCAAACAAAGAATTGAGATATTAATAATCAAAGAAATTAATTTTCTTGTCATTTAAAATAAAAATACTTATTTTGGTTGCTTTTGTTCAAAAAATTCTTTTATTTCATAAAATCATAAAATCAAAGCTTTTGATAGGGTTAATTTTTTATTTATATCAACTCTTTACTCTGAGTATTTTCTCAACTAAATATTTATTTTTAAAGTAAATAAATATATCTTTTTCAATTTTAACTCAAATGAAGTTATTTATAAAAACTATCACTGTTCAAATACTAAAATTAGCATTCAATGAGCTAATTAATTTAAGTTTTTTATTTTTAAGTATAGGTAAATTTAGTAGAACAAAAATCTGTTGGTTACTAAGATGCAGATTAATATTTTTTTAGTGTTTAATATTCAATTAATAGATTTCCTCTAGACTTAATATATCTTAGTTATCAGAGACACATTAGCATAAATAGAAAACTCTCTAACATTTTGCAAATAATTAAATTATACTCATTAAAATTTAACACATTAATTAAAAATTCATACCTAAAAATTTCATAAGTAATCATAAAATCAATTATGGGCTGTACTGGAGTAAAGTAGGCTAAAAGTTGTATGTGCTCTTCAAAAAAATCTGATTACATTGTATCAAATATGCAAAAAGAGGAAGCTTCTTAAGTGATTTCTTTGATCTTAGATATTACAAAGAACATAGAAATATTGTTCTCAAATATTTTGGTATCTAACCCCTAGATTCCAGAAGAATACTCTCTTTTACATCCTTCAGAGCTTCTATAAAAACTAAGAGAATCAGAATATTTGAATGAAAGTTAAATTGATAAAATAGAACTAGAATTCAACTAGTAGTTTTAAAAACTATCATAAATAATGAATTATGCAACTTTAATGTTGTTTGATTGTGAAAAAAGTAAGTACGTAAGTGAAGAGAACAAAAATTTTCTCTTACAATCTATTATGCTTTATGAGAAAACATGCTAAAAATATATCGATTACTAAAATTAAAGGAATCTTGAAAAGAGTATAAAAGGTAGTAACTCTAAAATAATGTTTTCTTAGATTTTATAATCATCAAATCAAGAGTCGAGAAATACTAACTAATTAAATTGCTTCAAATGAACTCTTTATAAAATGAATCTTAAATGATCGAATTAAAATTGTATATAAAAAAAATTATAATTAACTTATTCTTCTATTTATTCTAAATGTCAAATATCTATTTTCTCCCCTTATTCTCTTATAATTCTATCTCTTTAAAAATTCTTCAAAAAATATATAAAGTTTAAGTTTAATATCACTTAAAATAAAGATAAAATCCCAAAACAATTATTAAATTGTCTTAAAATCAATAAAATTCATAAACATTCATTTAATACATTATTTCTATGATAATTTCCTAAATTTATTTTATTATTTTAGCACTATTAATATAAATTGTAAATGAAAAGGAATGATGTTTAGCTTTTAATCAGCTAGAAAATTAAATATAGTTGCATCTCTTACTTTCTAAAATGTCTTGAAGTTAGGTCGATAAAGTTAATAATTGATTGAACTAATTTTTCATTCAAGCTTGAAAATAAAAATGAGAAAATATTACCAAATAAATAGAAAGATAAAGTGCTTTAATTTTTTGGGAAATATACTAAAATTAATTATAATTAGAAAAAATAAAAATTACCCATAACATCACATTTACAACATCATTTTTATTTTTTTAAATAGTAAATTACTAAATATTTTTATTTGGTAAGGATAATTCATTCTAAAATATCAAGCAAAAATTTATTTATTACTTAAGTTTTTATGTTTGAGTTGAAGCAATTCACAGAAATAAATACAAAAGCAATCAACAAACAAAATTTAAATAAAAAACTTCAGAAAAAAACAGCCTTTTTGCTAAAAAAGTGTCTTGAAAAAAAAAATTTTGACTTTTTTCTCTTAGAATTCAATTTAATTTATGTCAGTTATGTTAAAAAAATTTGATTTTAATGAATTTCATCCAAACTTTTCATTTTAATAGAAAAAAGTTTACACCTTTCTTTCCTTTATCACTAATCAATATTATTTTTTTCTAATATTTTAATACATCATAGACCTAATTTTTTTCCTGTTTTCAATATTTATCAAAATAATATGATGTTTATTGTTGAAAAATAACTTCTAAAAAGGATACAATTATTTAATATTTTCAAGTGAAACGCATTTTTTAAATACTAACTCATAAAAAATTATCTAATAGTTCCTTAAAATGGGGAAATTATATATTATTTAAGAAAATTTAATTTTGTTTACTTTTTTGCTGTTAGTATATGCACAAATAAAAAAATATAACTAAAATATAAAAATATTTAATGCTGATAATAGGTAAGTAAATACTTTAAATTATTTTTTTGAAGGTTCTTAAAAAAGTGAAAAAATATTTATTAAAATTAAATTTCACTAATTACTATTTAAAACTTGTTTATTAAAATACATTTTTTAACATCATAACAATATCTTTTCTCCAAATATGGTTGTGAAAGAAAACAAATATATTTATATAGCAACCCAAAAATTTAATTTTGCTATGAGTTATCAAATTTATTAATTTAATAAATTGCAGAAATTAACGCATTTTAAAAACTACACTGAAAATTTCATTTTTAAATAAGAATAATTCAATAAAATTTTATTATTAAACTTAATATGTTTTCTTTTGAAATATTTATTTGATTTTAAATTAAATATTGATTTGATAATTAAATATAAAATAGAAGAAAATTTTTTATAAAGTAAAACTAAATTTAGATAAAAAATAAAAATTTAATACCTTAAAACCTCATTTAATTATGTGAACGAATTATTGAGGGTTAGTGTTATTTTTAAATCACCTCAGACTGGCTCATTAGCTTGTTTACATAAGATGAGGGATTAGGGAATTGTGATTTAAGGTAATAATAAATCTAAAAAGAAATGATTTTGGATTTAAAATATTTTTAGAATGAAATAACTATCTTAAAATCTTCACTTATCCTTTGATCTACTTTTATATTTGAGATAAAAATAATGAATTATATCTTATTTATTTTTAAAGGTTATTACTGATTTCATTCAATTATTCAAAATTCAATTAAAATATAAAAAGAAGAAAATAGATATTACTGGAGGCTAGATAAAATATTTAAAACTGCCCAGAAGTGTAGATAAGTTAGATGATTTTTTAATACCACAGAAAACTCATTCTTACTGATAATTTGATAAAAATAAATGCTAGTTTTGAAGTAAACAGAAAAAACCAGTAAAAAAGTGCAAATTAATGAATGATTTTAGAAAAATAAATGCTTAGAGATTGGTTCAGTGCAACTAAAAAAAAGATTATTACTTCAAAAAAATTAATTAAAAAGTAAAATAAGTACAAAAAGCAAATATTTATTTGAACATTTCTCACTAAAATAAGATTAAAAAAATGGGTTGCGTTAGCGAAAAATAAAGAAGAAAAAGCAAAATTGTTTAAAATTTAACTGTTTAAAATGATTATGATTCTGAATAAGCTTAAAATATTGTAAATTATATTAAAAATACTGTCAAGAAACTTGAAACTTATTATTCTTAAATCATATCTACTAATTAATAAATCCCAGAAAAGTATGCAATGCTTTCTCCCTAATATTTTTTACAGGAAGTTAGATAAAATAATCTTTTAAACTTGATTTAAATAGAAGATATAGAGTAAAAATTCTTAATTCTGTTTACTGATCTTTATAAATACTTAAACTAGGCTTCTAACTTCCTTCATTTTAACTAAAACAAGTTAAATTAATCTTTAAAAGAAAAAAAATTTATTCTGAAATCTTTAGTCTTAAAATATGAAAACACCTGCTTGTAATTTTTTGCTTATCTAAAAGAGAATGATTAAAAAAGGTTGACTCAAGATCAAATAAATATATCGCACAGACTAAAAAGAGCTTTTTCGAGGCATAATAATGAAGAATACTAAACTCCACTTAACTTGTCTACATAAGAAAGCAAAAGATAAATTGATCTATCTTGATCACAATAAAACAAAATCATTATCTTTTGAACTATTAAAAACTAATAGACCAAAATAAAAATTCTGTACAAATCTATATATAAAAAAATGTATAAAATAATTTAATCTAAATTTGAAATTTATGAGTCCATTTATCTGCGTATTTATTTAAATGTAAAAATCATTTCTATTTGTAATAAAACTGTTCAAATTCTTCAATTTTAGCAAATTATTTTATGTTCTTGATCTTAATTTTATGTTAAATTTGAACTTTTTTTTTAAAAGGAAGTATCTCATGCAATCTTTGCTTATCTATTGAGCTATCTATCTATAGCTTACCTTGTCCAAAATAAATAAATTATTGTAGAAGTGAATTACTGGAACTATAAATTTTTTGGTAAATAGAAATTAGTTATTTATTTTTGATTTACAATAAAAGAAACTAAATAGGTCTATAAAAATATTAATCTTATCTATTAAATCCTTTAAATAAGTGTTTGAATATTCTACTAAGAAAAGTAATAACCTATTTCATGCATCAAATACTTAAGATTTTATGCAAAAAAAGTACATCAGTAATTAAAAAAAAGCAAATTAAATGAATAATTGGTTAATACTAATTGTTACATTTTAACTCAAGGTTATAATTAATACTTAAGTCTAGAACATATTTTGATCAATTATTTTCAAATAATTGCCTTTTTTCTTCTATTTTAAATATTTAAAAAAATTAGCTCATCAATCATCTCTAAATGTCTAAACAATTCTTTGCAAAAATTATTTTTAAAAATTCCAATTTAGTTTTCAAAATAACTTCAATAAAGCCATAATTTCTAGATTCAATTTGAAATTATTAAAATGATGCTCATATCCTTTTTGAAGTTGACCTTTTATTTCTTTTTTTGACCATTTTTTTAAAAATTTT
This sequence comes from Tetrahymena elliotti 4EA, assembly GCA_000231825.2. Classification (NCBI taxonomy): domain Eukaryota; phylum Ciliophora; class Oligohymenophorea; order Hymenostomatida; family Tetrahymenidae; genus Tetrahymena; species Tetrahymena elliotti. Next base: position 640,075 of record JH720333.1, read on the forward strand.
ACTGATGATTTTCTTATTATTTAATAATGAAACCATTTTATATGAAAAAATAATTTGCTTCTAAATCCATCAAAAGCGAGTAAAAACACATTTTCTTAAATAGCAATAAAATCTCTTTAACTATTATTTTTAGATCCTATTCTTCTTACAAATTTAGTTAGCTATATTTACTATAATTAGGCTATTGAAAACAAGGAAACCTCATATAATTATAGAAACTTAACAAGAGAAATATAGGAAGGCAACCAATTTTTAAAATGAGATTAAAGAGTTAGCAACTTAATTAATTGAAAGATTTAACTTCATGTTTTATCAATTATTCTGAAATTTGAAAAATAATTTTGAAAATAAATTAAAATTTGAATATATTCTTAGTTATTTATTTTAGATTGATCCAAATTACTTTTACCCAAATAATAATTTAAAAATGTAAAATCAATCATTTTTAAATATTTTGTTTAATTACTTTCTTAGATTAAATATATAAAAATTGTTATTTATTTCTACGATAAAATTGTTGGGTTATTTTTTATTTTTGCTTTATGGATGGATATTGCTCATCTTTGTTTTTTAATACTTGAAAAATTTGCTTATAAGATTTGGATGCATATTGAATTCTGTTGATAAATTATTTGAATAAATGAGAAAATTAAAGTATAAAAGAATATGCATATTATGTTTGATAATTTGATGATAAAAAAATTATCAAAAATATTAAATTTTTTAATTACAAATTTAATCAGATGAAGGATATATGTGCTTGCATATTTTGATATTAAAATTAAATTGATTTAGGATGGGATTGTATAAGATTCATCACTTGCCTCTCATAGGTAATTTGATGACACAGAGAAAATAAAAAGAAATAAAAAAAGATTGAAAGGATGGGAGTATTCAATAAAAAATCAATAAAATTAAATAGTTTTTGATTAAATAGACTGAGAAGCAGAAGATATTGATATCATAATCAATTAATTAATTAAATAAATAAATAAAAAATTAGCAAGCATCAAAATAACCAAGTGGAAGTTAATATAAAAATTAATAAAAGCAAATTTAGGTAAAATGATTTCATAGATATTTATTTTGTCTGCAAGAGGAGACATTATTATCAATCGTGATTTTAGATCTGATTTAGTCAAAAACACTCATGAAGTTTTCTACAGATAAGTTAAGTTGTCTAAGGGAGATTGCTAACCTTTATTCAATATTGATGGTGTTAATTTTAGCTATTTAAAGCGTGCAGGTTTATATATAGTTGCTACCTCTCGTTTTGATAACTCTCCTTCATTTATTTTGGAAATTTTAAATAGAGTTTGTACTGTTATTAAAGATTTCTGTGGTGTCATGAGCGAAGAAGCAATTCGTAAGAATTTTATTTTGATTTACGAATTGTTAGATGAAATGATTGACTTTGGTTACCCTCAACTTCTTTAAACTGAATAAGTCAAGCCTCATATCGCAAATGAACCCATAGTTATCAAGAAATAAACTTTACCTACTACTAATACAGGAAGATTCGGTTCCATCTTTAATCAAGGAACTGTTTCTTCTATTGCTACAAATCGTCCTGTCAACTCATAATAAAAGAAAAACGAAATATTCGTTGATGTTTTTGAAAAAATTAGTGTCCTCTTCAATGCTTCAGGTTATGTTATTAACTCTTCTATAGAAGGTTGCATTTAAATGAAATCTTATCTTAATGGAAATCCTCCTTTGAAGCTTGCCTTAAATGAAGACTTAGTCGTAAAAGATTATTTTACTTTAAATTTTCAAAATAAAACCAAAAATTCAAAATAGAAAGCAAATAAAAATGTCAAAATTAAATTGAGATATTGAGTAAAAAATAAACAAAATGGTAAAAATCTCATTAAAAGTTGAATAAAAACAGGCTTTTATTAATTTTTTATCCTAATTTCAATTTAGGATTGTCATTTTTGAATATGTTTATTTAAAAGTTCTGGGTATTTTTTTAGAGATAAAAGAAATAATTAAAGCAAATATTTATTTATTTATTTTTGTTTTGAACAAAAGATTGGTAAAGGTGAGAATGGTAGAGTAGTCTTAGATGATTGCAACTTCCATGATTGTGTGAACACAAATGAATTTGATTTAAGCAGAACTTTGAGAATCTAGCCTCCAGATGGTGAATTCGTTGTTATGAATTACAGAGTTACCTCTGAATTCTAAACACCTTTTAGAATATACCCTGTAATTGAAGAAATATCCAATTTCAAGCTTGAGTTGCATTTAAAAGTAAAGGCCTGCTTCCCTAAAGAAATATTTGCAAGTTATGTTACATTAACATTCCCCATGCCTAAATTGGCTTCAAACATCACTAACGAATTAGGAAAGAATGTATCAAATTAAAGTGTTGATATTGAAAATAAAGGAGATATTAAAATGGTAAAGTGGAATATTAAGAAATTCATGGGTGACACTGAATAGGTGTTGATCACAAAAATTACTCTTTAAGCAAATGCTAATTCATACAGTGCTCGTAAAGAAATAGGACCTATTAATGTTAACTTTGAAGTTCCTATGTATAATGTTTCTAACTTACAAATTAGATACCTTCGTATTGATGATAAAGAAAAGAGCAATCCCTTCAGATGGGTTCGTTTCATCACCCAATCATCTTCTTATGTTTGCAGAACTTGATTATTATAATGCATAGTCAAAATAATCTGCAAAAGATCCAATCATTTATTTTTATTCAAAATAAAATACTAATTTTTTTCTTCTTAAAATCTAAATAATTAGTTAAATAGTAATGTTTTTATATCTATTCATTAGTAATAGAAATAAATTATAAAATTTGTCCTTTTTTGGTTCAGTTTGCATATTTTATTATCAGTTAAAATATTATTTATTTTACCAATTTAGAAACAGTAAAGTACTTACATAAAGTTATTCATTTAAAATAAAAGATGATAAAAAAAATCTGGACTACTTTTTATTCTTAAATTTAAGAAAGTGCCCAAATTTCTTTTTACCCTATCCTAAAATGAGTTTTGAAAAAAATTATTTATTTTCAAATTTAAGAAGAAATAATTAGGAAAGACATTTTTTTTGGAATGAAAATAAATGAAAAATGTTAAAAAATAAAAAATAAATTTTACAAAACACAAACAAAACAAACAAAGAAGCAACCAAAATTTCAAATTTTAATTTTTAAGGTATTTTACAAAGAAAGTAAATAATGTTTTTAATATTTTTTATTATTTAACAAAAAGGATAAAGCTTGTAATGGGAAGTATATTTTTTGTTATTAAATTACAAGATATTATTATTTTAAAGTTATAATATTTTAACGCTTTGTTTTGCAAAAAATTAAGATATTTTTTTTGTAAAATTATTTAGTTTTATTTTTTTATTTGACAAAAATTCTCTTAAGAATAGGACTTACTTATTCGCTACTCAAATAGAATCAAGCATATTTTAAGCTACAAATTTTTATCATTTGCTTTTATATTTGATTATTCTTGGAAAAGATTTTATTGAAAGAACTTTTTGTTTAAAAAAGTTTGGATTTTTTAATTTTAAAATGTTGATAAAATTGAAGTTTGATGTTTTTATAGATTGATTAATATGCCTTCTTATGGGCTATATTATCTGTCATTTAATTTAAGATATTTTATCTAATTGTAAGGGTAATTGTGCTATAAATGCATATTGAGGGTAAGTTCTTCTTATATTTTCTTTCATCAGGTGACTTGCTGCACAATAAGTATAATCATCATCTTGCTCTGGCATTTCATCTGAAATATCAAGCTTAGATTCTTTAGATTCTTTCATTTTATTTGAACGGACTTAACTATTTTTTTGAGAACTTTTGCTTCCATCCTGAGGTTTTGATTATTGAGTTTCGTTTTGATTCATATTATTGTCTTCAAAACTAGATTCCTTTGTTATTGATTCTTCCTCTTCTTCATCTTATCCATTAATTTTATTTATTATTGAATCTTTACCAATGAATTATAAATTATCTGTATTAGGACTTGTTTATTATATAAAATTTTAGCTATCTGAGTTACCTAAACTATTACTAAAGTTAGCATTAATGCTATTACTATTATTAAATATGTTTTTCTTTTAATCAGAAGGGCTACTACAAAATGAATTATAATTACCACTTGGTTAGTTTACAATTGAATAATTTGGCTAATTAGAATTATCTTTTCCTAGTGATATGTTGTGGTTTGAGTTTAACGATTGCAAAATATTTTATTCACTCGATTACTATTACATGTTATAAAAATAAGAATTGTGTTTATTTTAATCATCCTCTGAGCGTAAATTAGAGTTTGTCAGCTCAGAGTGATCAAATGTTCTTTCTACTATTGTTTATAATATTTTAGATGGTCTCTTATTTAAGTTAAAGCGCTGATTTCCTCCTTAAGTTTATCTACTTTTCAAAAATACTTGATGGACGAGTGCTTATTTAGCAGTAATTCTTTTTAGAGGATCTTTGCAAAGCATTCTTTAAAGAAGATCCATCATTCCATAACTAATTTCTGAATCATTATAGAGCTTAGTTGATAGAATGTTATCTATCTGCTGTTAAGTTGGGATAGTCAAAAAATTGAGTTAATACAAGATTATGCCAAGACTGTAAATATCAGACTTTAAATAGTCATCAGCTGAGAGTCTTCCTGTATAATTGAGTATTTCAGGAGCTACATAAGTTTGGGATTCTCCTGTAGGAATTGGAATAGGGAATTTAGTGGGCATTCTTCCATTTTGTAGAAGACGCAGGTCAATAGCTTACTCGAAGTTATACAAGTAAAGCTAGAAAAAGTCGTTGTTTGCATTTTTGAATGCTATGTTAATTGGATCGATTCATCCATGAAGAATACGTTTATCATGAAGGTATGCAACTGCAGAAAGGATTTTTTAAATAATATGAAGAATCAAGATTTCTTCGAATGGTTGCTCATCTGCCAATTCCTCTTTTAGTGTGCGACCCTCTGAATATTCGCTAACAATATACAAAGATTTATTATCCTTCTCATGAAAGACTTCAATGATATTTTGAATAGAAGGACCTTTAATACGTTGTAACAATTCGATTTCATTCAAAATTTTATTCTAGCGGGATGGCTCTTTCATTTTAGCCTGTCTTACTTAATAAAATTAATTTAAGTTATTCTAATTATTCTTATTATATTAAGAAAGATTGTTCCTAGTTGGGTTCTTTGAAAGGCTTGTATTAGCCATGCTTGGGCTAGTGTTATTATTCTTCTTCTTTTTAATAAGCACACATTTATACATTTCATCAAAAGGATAATTTCTTTATTAAGCAATGCTGGAAATGCAAATATATTTTTTGAAAAATCCACTTAACTTGCAAAATTTCTTTAACTACTTCACCCATCTCTTGAGTGACTATGCATTTGGAGGATAAAATTCTAATCTAATATTCCCTTAATCGCTTAATGTAAAGCCAAATTCGTAAGGTCTATCTTTAGTATTTTTTTTATTAATTTTTTTGAGATAGAGATCCTTTAACTCTATAAAGCGAAGGAATCTAAGTTACTAAATGCTTGGCTATTAAATTTCTTGAATGTATCTCTGAGATCCTGTAATCATATTTTAATATGATCCTGTGCCTAAGTTTTCTCTTGAAAATACATTATTATGGTAGAATATCTAATTAACAGACTAAAAATCAGAGTCTTAATTTGGCCATAGAAGAAGGCCAGGATACAACTCAAAATATAAGTACTTCATACCTTTTTCATCTCTATCATTATAATACATATAGCCACTCCAGACCATTTCTAGTGGGTCAAAATATCCTGGAATTTAATTGATGCCTTTCCACATATTGACTACTTGCAAAAACAAACTAAACTCTAATTCTAAAATTTTCAAAAACAAACAAGTCTGAAAAACCTAAGTGATATTTTATCCTATTATCTTTCGTGATTAACTACAAAATATTTATTATCTTCTATACTTTAATCAAAAGTTAAAAAATATTTTATTGCTTTCCCTTTAAGTTATAAATTTAATTTTTGTTTTTAATTATTTTTTAGGCTTTTGACTTCGAATTCAATTTATAGATTATTTATCAATTTTCAAAGGAAATAATTATGATGTAATTCCTATAACTTTAAATTTAATTAGAAAAAAATATATACCAAGGTTAGCCACATGAATTTATGAACATTTTTAATTAACTTAATAAAAAATATACTAGAAATTTACGCGAATTGTTTGTATTGATTGATATCTTTAAAACATAATTAAAAGATGAAAATATTTATTAACTAATTAACATTTCCTGCCTATGCTTAATAAAAATTGATTAAATAAAATTTATGCTTTTCATATGAATAAACTTAATCTTTATCTATTCATTGATTCATTAATTTATAAAACAAAATTAAACTCTATTGAACTCAATAAATTTTATTAATCATTCAGCCTTCCTCTTCAATTTATTATTTTTTAAATATCATTTATTTAATTTTTCAACAATTTAATTTTAATGAATTAAATTAAACTTGATATTATCCATCTCATGAGTATTTTCATTTTACTTAAATGTTATATTATTTTTTAATATTAATACTATCATTTAATTTTAAATTAATACATATTTGATATTAAGAAAATATTCATATGTCTAAAAACTTCTTTTCTGATTTAAGAAAATTAAGTTAGAATTTATTAAATTTAGGTATTTATTTATACATATGGTTATTAAAAGTGTTACTTTAAATTTCTAACAAAAAATTTTTTATCAAAATTTTATTTTAATTGTGAAAGTGAAACTTTATTGCAAATTCATAATCAATATTTTTTTTAAGAAATTAAAAGAAGAATTTATTTAATTTTGGTGTTTTAAGATGGTTAAATAAAATACTACATGAGACCTAAAATAAATAATTTTGTATCGAAATTTTATTTTAATTGTGAAAGTGAAACTTTTTTTGGAAATTCACAATCATTATTTTTTTTAATTCATAATCAATATTTTTTCTAAGAAATCCACCAAAAATAAATATCTTTAAAAAGAAAAAAGTTTTATCTATTTTTAAAACTATGAATAAAAATTGTTTGCAATTATTCAAGAAAAAGTAAAATAATAAAAAATACTAAATTAATATCTTTTATTATTCAAATTTGAAATAGTTAATTTGAATGAATTATAATTAGATAGAATAAATAATAGATTTAATCAATTAAAATGGAATGAGTGTTCATCATTAAATATTTAGATTATAGACCAAAGTGATAATTAATTTGATCTACAAATCAATCAAAAAAAACATACAAAAGTTATAAAACTAATCTGTTTTTAAAAACAGAGTCTTTTTAAATTAATTCTAATATTTTAAATCTAAGTAATACAACTTATTTCAAATTAAATTATTACAGATCCAACCAAGCAAAGCAGAATATAAATAAGTTTAGTTGAATAAGCGCTAAATAGGATATATAAAAAATAGCCTGAATAAACCCTAATAATTTAAAAAGTAGTATCATTCATTACTTTTTTGATTAAGATATTTAAGGAAATTTACTAGATTCTAATCAAATATAAAAAGGAAATATTGATACAATATTAAGATTAACATTATTAAATTTTACCAAACTAAGCATTAAGGATAAAATTGAAAGAATATTTGGTTTTGAAATAAAATGTCAGATACTGAAGATAATATCTAAAAGCCTCCCCATATAAGATATGGATCAATTATTTCGATTTCTCATTTTTAGGATGATAATGCTTTTATTTTTGCGGACGGACATGTAAAAAAAGATGTGACACTAAAATCCTTCTCTCTTTACAAGAAAGCATAGTAACTAAAGCAATTGGAGATGTTAAGAAAAAAGAAATAAAAATTAAATAAGAATGATGAAGCTGCTAGATTACTTGCAAAACAAATAGAAACAAAATAGTATTTATTATTATAAGATATTGATGAAAATGCAAGTTAAGAATTAAACTAGGGTACGGATGAAGAAGGATCTTAAAAAAAAGAAAAATAAGAAGGAAATTAAAATCAAAATTCAATTTGTAATACCATTACTAAGCTAGATATCGATGAAGAAAATGATGCTGGAAATAAAATGAATTAGTATAACAATGGTTTTAAATCTGTAATGGGAGAAAGAGAGGTTGATAAAAAACTTAAAGAATCTACTCGCTAAAAGCTTAATTAAAATCAAAAAAAAAAGTTATCTAATTTAAATAAATAATCTTTTTCAAACTGTTTGTTTATGGTTTTCCCAAGTCTAACAAATACATAAAAGAATCGTGTTGTCAAAAATTTGGGATATGAGAGTGATGAATCTGATAATGAACTAGATGATGCTGAAACTATATTCATTAACCCATATACTTAATAATAGTAGTAGGCTCGTGGTAGTAATAAAGCTAGTTTAGATACCTAACTTCTTCTTAAAAAGATTTAGACTCTTAATTAACCACAATCACCAAAGGATAAAAAAGTAAAGCAAGATGACATAAAATCAGACCCAGCAAATGCTGATAATGAAGAAGAAGAATAATTCGAGGACTAAGATTACTTGGATAGAGAAAACTTAGATAAATAAAAAGTTAATTTGTTAAATGAGTACAAAGCAAATTTCGACACATTCAAAAAAGCTAAAGATTCAACTGTTTCTTACAATTCAGTTATTTAATTGTTACATCTTAATTCAGCTAAATGGCTCTCTATTAAGCCTATTGAAGCAAAGCATCAAAAAGAAAATTTCAGAATGACACTAGAAGCATATACTTCTGAAAACACTATGTTTAAAATTATTCCATCTTTCAAGTATCAGAAAGATGGTGATTAGGTTATCTTTGCAAATGAAATAGTTTATATTGCACGTGCATAAGACATTAACAATAAAACTACCTTTTTCAATGCTTCAGATGAAATTATGAAACTAAAGAATCCTTAAATGAATCAATAAAACTTCACAAGCAACTTTATTTAATAAAACATCAATTCATCTGAAAAAAGAAAATCTGTATAAAACCATTCCCTTCAATTTATACCTAACTATGGAAACTAAGGTACTCAATAAACATAACTTATGCTTCCTTCAACAGATACAGAAATTTAAAAGAGAGAAGTAACTAATATTTATTAATAATTAGACAAATTTACAAGCATTTTTATTTTAAAAATAAAAGATAAATGGTTCTTAAGAGACCCAAACGAATTTTAAGCTTAACTTATTTCAAGAGAACTACACTGAGTTTTAACAATATTTGAAATGTGGAGATGTCATCTGGCTTCATCATTCTGAAGCAACAAGTTAAATTGGAGTTTCTAGAAAAGACAAGGGCGTTAATAAGGTAATATAAAATACATATATACATCTACAATGATACTAGAAGGAAAATTATTTTTTGTTAAAAAAAGTACTTATTTACATCTATGAATTTAAAAACTTGGATGTCTTTAGAAAATTTAGAACTCAAGGTTATTGGAATAGCTAAATAATCAATATATGAACAATATAGTGGAAATACTTTTGGAATGTGGTAAGTTGAAAGTTAAAAAATTAGTGATGGTGGGTTTGTTGAATATGGCTAATTGTATCGCCTTAAACATCTAAGTAGTGGATTCTTTTTGAGTGTATAAAAAAAGAAAAACATAGAAATAAGCTGTAAATTATTTTATTAATTTTTGTTTTTCGATTATTCACAATACCTAATTTATTTTAGAGAGTAATAATATTAATGACTTCTTTGAGCTTGGGTTAGTAGAAATACCAGACAGCTCATCTTTGTTCACATTCGATTGCCTAAATAAAGATAAATAGAAATCTAAATATGTTTAGCTTAACAGCTATGTTTACATTTAAAATAAAAAATATAAATACTATTTAGATGTCGAAGTAGATGAGACATAAATATAAAAAGCAGGTAATTAATTAAATATCATTTTTAGTCTTTTTTGAACGTTATTAATAAAAAAGGAAATTCTTTCACTAATGTTTCTTATCCATAGTTGAAGATCAATTTGAATGAAAAGCTTCTATTCAAAGTTTACTAAGCTGATAAAAACGAAGTTTGGGAAATAAATTACGTCATTAGCTGTTTTGGTTATTTGATTAAATTAGCTTTGGCTTTTGAAAATAATCCAATTAGATCTAAGAGTGATGAAAAAGTTATGTTTTCTCATGTTAGAAAAATCAAAAAAGCTATTTAATGCATTGTAGATTTGACTAGATTCTGTGAGAATAAAGTAATAATTTCTTTTTTTTAAATAAGAAAATTTAAATTTACCAAATATCATTAGGTTTATAATATAAGTCCTCAATAAAAGTTTGGTACAGCTAATCAATTTAGATAAAAACTTCTAAGAGAACAATATTTTATTGATCTGTTGATTAAGATTTTAGAAAATGCTCTTCCAAAATTTGAATTAGATGTCTGGGTTAAATCATAAGATATTTTGAAAACTTCAATCGTATCCCATACAAAAAATAGATCTTCTCTCAGCTAGTTTAATTTATAGTAAACATAAAAAAATTCAACTACTGATTTTTAAATGAAAGGAGGTGATTCTTAAATTGATTAGAGTGAATATGTTGCTTATATTAATTGGAAGGTTACCTTGTCTAAATTTATTTACAAATTATTAGAAGCAATTTGTTTACAAAATAATTCTAATCAAGTGTACACATTCCAACTGATACCCTTCTTTTAGATACATGGAAAATATATTTCAGAAGCTGTAGATTGCATTTCAAACATTTGTAAATAAATAATTTACAACCTTATTATTTTAACAAAAAATTGAATATTTTTTCTTTAAAGTTAAATTATATAAAACAAATAATTTCATTCAAACTATTAAGTTATAGTTTATTTATTAACCCTTAATAAATATTTGGAATGTTTATATAGATCTCCTTAAACAAATTTAAGAACTATCCCAAAATAATTTAACAAATTTTTATTTTTTTTTTGGATTACTTAATTTAATAAATTTTTGTCAATTTAACTAATTAATAGGTTCTTCAAATGAATAATTACTTATAAGTATGAGTGAAAATTTACAGATATAATATGATTTTAATGAAAATGCTTACATTAAAGAAGATTAAACAAGGACAGTAAAGTTTTTGATTAATCTTTATGATGGAAATCCTAATATTTATAAAGAATCTTAATCTGAAAATAAAGTTTAATTCACCTAGCATGAAAAATTAGCTAATAAGCCTATTAATTTAATTAATTTTTTCATGAGTTTATTATGGGATAAATCTGCTAAAAATAAATCAGACTACTTGAGATTTTTGAGTAGAGTATGCTACTATAATGAAAAAGGAATTACGATTAACTAAGAAAATATTTACAAAGTACTTTATTTTATAAATCAAACATTTTTTTTTACCATCTTTTTATTTCAATTAAAAGCTTTACAAAAAGTTCACGTCCATGAGAGATGAAATCAAGTAATTAATTTATTTTTTACTAATATTTAATTTCATTATATTTTAAACAGATTAAATTTATAATATGAGAATGGAAAACTTAAAAAGATTTAAAATTATGCTGAGTTAGAAAATACTTGTGAATAAATTATGTTTTATGCAAACTTGTCTTATGGTAGAAATTATTTATGGAGACAATACTTATTGAATAAGTTTAAATCTGAAGACCTATACACATTAATTTGGGATTCTAAAATTATTAATGATGAAGTATAATAAAAACTTTCATCTTCTTTGTGTAGACTAGCTCAAACCCTCTATATTGATCATGAACCTCTAAATAGAGTATACAGACCTAATTATTGCAGATTATTTTCTGAGGTAAAAATTAAGAGTAAGAAAGACAAAAAGAATGAAATTAAATAGCCAGACGAATAAAGTGTTGCACTTCCTCCTTAAGATATTGAAAAATACAATAAATTACTCTCTAACCTCAAGGAGTTTTTAAATCAAATTAGTATTGAAATAGATGAGCAAGCTAAACTATTTAATCCTGATAAATCTAAATCTTATAATAGCTCAAGTGGAGTGAATAAATCACCAAGCTAAGATCCTTTCAAATAAAGTTTTGATTATAGCTTAGTTCCTTAAAAGCCTAAGAACATCTCAGGGACTGAAGTGCTTTAAACTATCATGGATTTATTAGATTTAGTTCTTCATTTAGATATTTACAGCCTTGTAGATAGAGAAACAGATTTTGCTGAGCTTCTTAGCTCTCTTTTAAGAATTTTATAATATGACAGAATAGGTATCAAATTTATGTCAGCTTTTTATTTAACAGAAATTAATTCTAGCAAGAAAAAGCTGTAATAACAGAATGCAGCTGCTTTAACAAATATAGCTGGTGGGTGTTGTGATAGCTTAACCAAGTTATTCAAATTATTAAGTAATTTTTATATTTAATTATTAAATAAAATTAAAAAATTTTTAATTAATAAAAGCTGATTTAATTTAACCTGAAACAAAATCCACTGACTAAGAAGACTAAAATGGAAATGTTTTTGAATTCAGAACAGTTGATGATAACATGTTGTTCAATAATCCTATCATGAAGGGCTTTGTTAAATTGAATAATCTAATAGAAACAATTATGTATGCTGATAACGAATCTATCTCGCTCGAAAATAAAATTAAATAGAAAATTTGTGAAATCCTTGATAAATTTCTTTCATTCAGATAAGACTATCTTCTTACTAATTCTCTTTGCTTTTTCAAGAAAGAATTAGAGAAAGATATTGAAAAAATTGAGAAAGTAATGAGTTCATTTATTTTTAAACAGAGCTATCTATTAAAAATAAAGATGAGCTTAATATTTAATAAACTTTGAATTCTAAAATTTATTTACTTATTTGTTTATTTTAAAAATAGAATGACAGCAAACTTTTTAAGGCTTTTGACATTCATAAACAAAATTAAAACATTGGTAAATAGACTCTTTCAGGATTTTTTGCTTCTGAATTTATAAATGCAGATGATGATGGACCTATTGATGATAAACTTTAGGTAAATCGTTCTCGCGTGGATTCGAACACTCCATTAAATTAAAAGCGTATTAGTGTTGGCCAATAAGATCTAAAATAAAAGAGATAGAGTTCATTCAAGCCTAAACTTGGTTAAAACAACTCTAAAGATAACAGTTAAAATCCTTAATTGAAACAACAAGACTCCAAAAAATTGTCTATTTTTGGAGGTAAATAAAAGCAAAATGCCATAATAAAACCTGTTGATGAATAATTTTCTGATTGGTGGATAGAAACAATTAAAAAGAAATAAACAAAATACATGCTACCCCCTATTTCAATGACAGGTCTTCAAAAAGTAGATAAACAATACTAAGAACAAGAAGAAAAACTTAACTTAAACCTAAATATAAATTTGATGGGTACTGAATAAATTGTAGAACCAAAATTCAATAACTTTGTTAAGGATAAAAAGAAAATTATTTACAGCTTTGATTAGCTCCTAACCATGAAGGAAAAACAAAAAACAGACTTAAAAGATATAGGATAATTAACTCATAGTGCTCTCCCATCTCTTCTCTGCACGTTCTTATAGACCCAAGACTAAGATTTAGAAATTAAAGTTCTTAATATTATTATGAGACTCTTTAACTAACGTTTTGAGTTAGTAGAAAATCTTGGAGAATTGTAAATCATTTTTGATTCTAATAAAACCTAGTTGTTCTAATTCTTGAAATCTAAGTTCAGAACCCTTTAAAGGTATATCGAGAAGAGTGAAATTTGGTTCTAGACACTAGAGAAAAAATAAAATGTCTAGCTTGTAAATGCTTAATCAGGTGAACCTACTCCAAGTCATTTTAATTTATCTTCTAAAATAATGGATAAAATTATGGATTAAAACGATAACAGTCCATTCTAACTTTCTAAAGGCATTTCTGTCTTTAAGAAATCTTTGTTTTAAGAAAAAGATCATGAATCTTATAAGATATATAAATTGATAGAAAGTATAAGAAATGGACTTTGTATTGATATAACTATCAATTAAAATCAAGATGAATTTGGTTAGAATGTTATTGTTAGAAATAGTAATATTGATCCAGAGAAACAAAAAATTCATAAATACTTGAAACTCTATGATCCAATCATCTCTCTAATCAAAGTAAGCTTAAAGAATTATTTTCAACAATCTTTTAATTTTATTTTATAAATTTATTCAGGATGGTATGCCACATTTAGATAGCATCATAATGAATGATTAATACACAGTCTTGACCAAGAGAATGATTTATAAGCTATTTGTAGAAGCATTTGGATACTTAAGAGATTTTGTGGTGAAAAACCCAGATAATTAGTTGTTGATTAGTGAATACATCAATTCCTTTTTAGGTTACTTGCAGTATGATTTAGGATAAATAGATTTAATTTGTGAGATATATAGAGATAACATAGATCTGATAAGCAATATTAGCAATGATCTCATACAAACATTTATTAATTTAATTGAGCATGAAGGTCGTTAAGATAAATTTTTAGATTTCTTTATTGTAATCTAGAAGTCTAACAAGAAAATGGTTTTTGAAAATTAATTGCTTGTGCTAAATAGTTTCTTACCTTTAGAAGGATTGAATGAGTTAGAAATCAAGCTGACTTATTCTGATGGTGCAAAAAAGACTTCAGATATTTAATTTTACTTTGAAGATGTAAACACCATGGAGGATTAAAATTTGATTGACCGTTTGATGGAAGTAGAGTTCAGAGACACATATTTAGATTAACCATTTAGATATCATGCAAAGCTGCTTAATTGTCTTCTATATGCTACTCTATAAACAAATCTTGACATTCAAGATCCCTTCTTAAATATTAGTAAAGACCATTTCAATATTAGTGTTGCTAAGCTTAAAAAGACTTTTTCATTCATCTATCTTTTAGAAGTGCTTTAAAAGGAAGATGATTTTGTTTCATTTAGCGGATTTTAGTTTGAAGAACATGAAGAAGATAAAGATGAAAATTAAGGTCAGTCATAATTTAAGTTTGATAAGGAACTTAGAAAATAAGGATTTAGTTATTTAAAACCTCATGTGTGTGATTTCATTAAGATTGTTCATATATTTTCAGATACTCAGATGACAGAAACCCTCTATAGTGAATTGACATATACTTAAAAAGGTAATCTTTTTAAAAGTTTTTATAGAAAAATAAAATATTATTTTTTAAAATTAAAGATTTCTCATAGTTTATTGAAAAAGAAGGTTTGAGATTTGTTAGTGTTTAGGAAGATAAAATTAATTTAAGATATGTAGATTATGTTTGTATCCATGTGTTTGGTATGGTTCAAGCTTATTTTGAAAAATATCTGCAAAATTATGTTGAAAAGCACTCAAAGGAGGAAGAAGAAAGAAGAGATTTGGTCAAAGTTAGAGAATTTGTTGATAATGTTGCCAAAAAGGTAAAATTTTTTTCCTCAAAATACTTTTATTTAGAATAAAAAATAACAAAAAGATGAAATCTAGCAAGACGATAAGAAAGCAGTTCTCAAATTATGACAAGCATTTTGAAAGAGTGAAAACTCTTTAAAGATCATTCTTCAAAGCTAATAATGTCATCCTCAATAATGATGAAGGAGATGATTTCTTTGATGGTATGAGTTAGAGTGATTCTAGATCTGAAGATGAAAACGATTAAGTTTAAGAATTAGAAAATGATTAGCAAACAAAGCAAGTTGTATTTTCTTTGTTCCCAAGTAGTAACTTCAAGTAGGAGTCAAAATCCACAAACTAAATTATTCCTAAAAAAGAAATCAAGTTAGAATCTTCATCTAGGAAAGAATCATTCTTTGGCAGTAAAGATAAGGTGGGTATATAAGAAGTGTACTTGTAAGAATATCAAGAATTACACTGGAAATAGTATGTTGTAGCCATGAATAAATCTGATTTGATTCTTGAATAAGTTGACAGAGAGGTAAAAGCCTTTGCTGATGCAATTTTAAACATAGAACAATATATTGATTAAGAATATCAAAGGTATATAGATCCCAAACTAGACCTTAACTTGATTCTTAAAAAGTTTATTAAATTCTTACAATTCAGCTTAAAAGTAGGAAATAGCAAGGTAATTTCTATCTTTTCAAATTCAATGAAAAATTTATTTCTTAAAAATATTAAAAGTAAACTGCCCTAACTCTCTTAAATGTACTAAAAACAATTGTTGAAAAAGACCCTGAATAGATAGTTAATAGATAGGATTAAATGGATAAATTAGGTGCAAGTTAGATGGTCTTGATTATTTTATCAGAATATTCACACAATTTAGATGGAGAACTTTATATTGATTTTGTATCTTTCTTAAATACTTTGCTGAAAGGAGGTAACTCTCGTGTCTAAAAGACTGTCTATGATTTCTTTGTAAATCAACCCAAGGTATAGTTATATATTTTGAACTAAACTAGGAAATAATCTCCTCATTTTAAATAAAAAAAGTCTGAAATTATTTTCATGAAGTTCAGTTTATTTATTCGAAAATAAATTGATTATATTGAATAAGAAGCTAAGATAAAGAAAAGAAAGGAGGAAGAAAAAAAGGGTAAGCTTAAAAATATAGGCAATGATGACTTTTAAGAAGGTATTTCATAAATTGTTGATGATGAAGAGGGAAAAGAAGATGGTGAAGATAGCACATCTTTTACTCATGCTCAAGATGTTGCTATTTTAGATTGTGTATTAGATTTTCTTTCTCTTGCTGTTGCAGGACACTATACAGAAATGCAAGATTACATCAGGGAATAATTTAATTTAAGAAATAAATATGACATGGTTTAGAATATAGCCGATTTATTGAAGGCTTATTATAATGAAGGTGGCTAGCAATAATATTATGATGGTATGATGAAATGCTTAGACACTCTTATAAAATTCGTATAGGGTCCTTGTTATAATAATTAATAATCAGTGTCTGACAGTAAATTTTTTGATGTTGCTCATGATTTGTTTGAAAGGGAAATGAAATATAAGTCAGGTCCAGATGATGGAAAAGTAAGTTTTTATTCATATCTCCAATTAGATAAAAAATATCTTTACAAAAATATTTGTCTTAGTTTTTTTAGCATTCAAATAAAAATTAATTTTTATCTTATTAATTCTATTTTTGTTTGGTTAAATCAATAGAGTTAATTTACATCTAGAAAATCTTAGACTGGAAGCAAACAAGGTAGATAAACAATAAAAACAAAATCTATTTTAAGTAGGTCAAAGATAGGCTCTGGAGAAGACCCATTAGAGAATTGGATGATTGCCAGACTTTAATACAAAGTAAAAATTAATAATGAATAAAATAATGAATATTAAATAAATTTAAAATAAAGAGTTTATGCTTAGTTCATAGTTTATTAGAAGGTCGTAACATTAAAATGGATTCAAGCATTATCAAGAAAATTGCCAGAAATATTCAAATTGACACTATTGAAAAACGTATTGTAGAAATCTACACAAACTTTGAAACTATTTATAATGGAGATTACGTTATGGCAAGCTTTGATCATATTAATTTTTCGTTTGATTTTAATAACTAAAAAGAATAAGAAAATCCTTACTACAAATAGAATATGGATAAGTATCCAAATACTATTATATAAAATGCCTTTATGCTCTATATTCTCTTTTGCCTCTATGTAAATATTATATTTTATTTCTCAAAGTAGCAATCTAAAATTTGAAACATTTAAAATATAGAAAGATAGTGGTGAAAGAATAGACAATAATATTATGCAATTCTATAAATTGCAATACAAGAAAAGTATTCTTTAAGATAAGAACGCTCTTTTATCTTTCTTAACTGGTGATAACTTGATCGGAAATATAGTTACCTTTGTCAAATCTTTTATCGAAAGTAGTATTAAAACTGCTCAAAGTATTAAAGACTAGGCTTAAAAGCAAATTAAAAATCTAAGAGAGTAGCCTACTGAAGAAGAAGATGAGGTTGCTAGAAGAAAATTATAGGCTAAACAACAAGAAAAATTCAAAGAAAATCTTTAAAAAGCAGTTAAATTCCTCTTTAAATATACAGCCCATATTGAAGTTTTAAGAAATGGATCAATTGAGATTATTTATTTCCAACTTCTCCCATTCTGTCAAAGACTTCCTAAAGATAAGAAAAAAGATTTTAATGAGTCAGTTGACCGTACAAATGTAAAATAAATATGTATTATCATTTTTATCATCAATATAATTGCCAATAATAAAAAGGAAAAAGCAAAAGTAACTGGTCTTATGACATAAGCTGATTATTTGCTTGATGTTTGTAGATAAGAAGAAAACCTTAATAAATTCTTTATGTCAAATAAATTCATTTCATTGTTTGCGAACTATGTGAAACTATGGAAAGATGTTGCATTTATGCTGACCGTTGTTTTGAATATATTTAATTTACTTACTTTTACAAGCAAATTTGGAGATAGATTTGATAATTAGCATTTATTCTTGGATGTAAACCATTTTTTTAAAAAAACTAATTTAAATTGAATTTTATTATTATTATTATTTAAAAGTACAAAAACTACACAGTTTAACAAACTAATCGTATTATTTATCTTCTTGGAGCCATCATGACATGCTGTAGCATGTTTGTTGTTTCTTTCTTTTTGGTTAAAAATCTTCCTGTCTTAATCAAAAGAATTTGGAGTGCTGATTTAGGTTAAGATAATGAGCTTTTTAAATTCTTTTTAGCAAGAATATTCCTATGGCTTTTTAAATTGATTAAGATTATAATCAGTCTTTTATAGGAATTAGAAATTATATACTATATATGCTATGGAACATTTGCAATTTTAGGAACGGTTGTTCATCCTTTCTTCTTTACTTTCCACTTATCTGAAATATTTATAAGGTATATTCTATTTGTTGAGAGATCTAGAAATAATATATTTTTTTAAATAATTAGATTCCCTTTACTAATGAGTGTTATTAATGCAGTCTATATACCTAGAAAGAATCTACTTTTGACCTATATTTTATATTTGATACTTGCATGGTTATTTTCAATCTTTGCTTATTACTTTTTCGCTTCTAGTACCTTAACAGATGAGTGCTCAACTCTAGCTTATTGTTTTGGATTGCTGCTTGATTAAACATTTAAAGTAATTAATTGTTTAACTAAAAAATAGTTTAACCTAATTTATTAAAACAATTATTTATCAAATAGTCTAATGGTGGTATTGGTGGATACATTACAGGTAATTTTTAGAGCACAACTTATGATGGAGATAAAGCTGATAATGACTTCTTTAAGGCAGGAAGATTCTTCTTTGATAACTTATTCCAGATATTTGTAGTTATTATCATGGTTTAAATCGTAGCTGGTCAAATCATTGACCAGTTTGGTGAATTAAGAGAAAGAGAAAATAGTAAAATTGAAGACACTGAAGGAAAATGTTTCATTTGTGGAATTAAATCGTAATAATTAAAAATTTATTTTTCAAATTATTTTAAAGAAATTTATTGCATTAAATAGCGATTTGTTTGATAAGAAAGTTGATAAAAGTAGTAGAGGAGGTTTCTATAGCCACATAAAAGAAAATCATCACATGTGGAATTATGTATTTTATATAGGTTATTTGAGAAGTATAAACCCTTTAGAATATTCTGGTATTTAACAATTCATACATGATATGATTTAAGAAAACGATCCATCATGGTAATTAATCCACTATTTAAAAATTAAAGAATAACCATTTTAAATAATTATCTTTAGGTTCCCAACAAACAGAGCAAGTGATTTAGATTTAGAAGAAGACGACAGTGAAAAAGAAAAGCAAATGGTTAATGATATAATTAAAAATGTAAATAAACAATTTTTCTCTTTGATAATTATAATTAATAAAAATATTTTTATCTTTAATAATTATAATTAATAAAAATATTTTTATCTAATAGACTGATCTAATTATTGAAAACGCAAGAAATGTTTTAAAGACTCTAACCTAATTGAAAAACAGCTGAAAAAATAAATTAAAATATTAAGTTTAATAATTTATTTTTATTTATGTTTTACTTTCAGATTGTATTCTACTTTAAGAACATATTTTAAAAATTAAAACACCCTTTATTCATGCATGTATAACTTTGAGAAAGTATCATACTTAAAATATGTTGCAAATTTAATTGCTGAATTAGCTAGATTATTATTAAAAATATACAAAAAAACAATTAAAATTATTTTATTTTTGGAAAAAAAATGACAAATCAAATCAATTTTCTCAAAAAAAATGATAAAAGAAAAAGAAAAACAATAATTTTTAGAAAAAAAGAAAGAAATTAAAATCATTCCAATTCTGTTCTTTTTTTTATAAAAAAAATGAAGCCTAAAAAAAAAAATACAAGAAAATTTTGAAAAAAATAAAAATCTTTTAAAAATAAAAAAAAAAAAAATTTTTCAGAAAAAACTTGAGAAAAATAAGTATAACTAATCTTTTTATAATTAAGATTATGGGTTAATTTTTTATTTTAATCTTTAGTTATTCATAAAAGTGAAAAAATGAAAAATAATTTGATAAATATCTTAAAAAAATATATAAATTTTCTATTTACATGATTCTGATTTATGAAAGTATGTATGAAACATTTTATTTGGATATGAATTTAATAAGTATTGAGTGCTATAATTATATATTATAAGTGTTTTATATATTTTGGAGAATTATAATTTTAGCATTAGCAATCATCGATAATTATTCGATATGGCTTTTCCTGCTAATGTTTTTATTAATAACCTCTCACAGAAATTTGATATCATTTAAGGTGTGTAATTTTTATTAATAGGTTAAGTTTATTTAGTTGTCAAATGTTATTAGTTCATGGTTAATATTTATTGTTGTTATGATGGAGAATTAAGAAAATTATAAACAGTTTGGAGAAAGGAATTAAAGAAAATTGTCAGAAATTTTTAAAATTTCATCAAATAAAAAAAAGGTTTGATATTTCGCTATGATTTTAATTAGCAAAATTTATCAACCTTCTTGATTGATCAAACTTATTCAATCAAAATTGGCTGACTTTCTTAATAGGAGAGACGCCACTGTTGTTAGGCATTAACTTCTTTCCAGAGCCATATGAAGGTTATCTAGTTCTGACGAAAACATCATAAAGATTCTTAGTGGTAGCAACTTCAGCACCTAACTTAGAAATTCTCATTTAGTAGTCAGAGAGATCAGTGTTGTTTTAGATATCAACTAAAGATTTTTCTAACTTTTAGTATTAGTCAGCCTTTTCTCCTAATTGTCTATCCTTCATTTCAATGATATTCTTCAAATCTTCAATTTCATTAGCCATGGCTTCTAATTAGTTATTGTGGGAGGATTTAATTGATTCAATAGTGTAGTTGTTTGAGCTTTCAAGTTTTTGTCTTAATTCTTAGATTTCTTAAGCTTTCAACTTTTCTAACATAACCATATGGTTGTTCAAGCTATCGATTTCACCATTAAGCTTCTTATTTTCGGTTTCAAGGAGAGTTCTATGGATTTAGTGACTGTTGGTTTCTTCAGTCTTAATCTTTAAGTTATCTATTATTTTAAATTAATAATTCATTTTTAATCTTTAAAATATATTTAAAAAGTTTTTTACCTCTAGCTCTGCTGAGTTCATTTTCAAGATAGTCAATTTGAGCTTCGAATTTTTTGGTTCTTTCTTGGTTATTGCTGTCAAGAGCAACGATCTTTTGACGGAGTTCTTCAAGTTGAAGGTTCTTAGAGTATTCTAATTGATCAAGTCTCTTTCTGAGGTCACCATTGTCAAGCTTGAGTTATCTGATATCTTCTTCTAAGTTATTCTTAATGGTTCTGTGTTGAGCAATGTTAATGTCAATTTCATTATTCTTATGAACAAGTAATTGCTTAAGTTTTTCAATTTCACTTTCAAGGAATTAAATTTGTCTTCTTTGTTATTCAGAAAATTCAGAGTGAGCACTGTTAGCACGGTTAAGAGCATCAGTAGCCTCATCGTAATCTTTCTTTCTGTCTTCTTCAAGGACTTGGTATTTTAATTTTTGAGTTTCAATTTCACTATTCAGTCTATCACACTTAGCATTGAAAGCATCTTTTTAGTTGTTCTTTTCTCTAATTTAATTTTCAATTTCTTCTTACTTAAGATCGATAACTCTCTTCAAGTCAAGGATTTAATCATTGAGCATTCTGCATTAGTTATCATGACGATCCTTCAAGTTTTAGATATCAGTAGTATGGAGCTTGGCAAGCTTGTTTTGAATGTCTTCTATTTCATCTTCCTTGCCACGATTATTTTCTAAGATCTTATCCTTGAGAGCTTCATTTTCATCACGAACAGATTGTAATTCATTATCAAAGTTACGCTTTTAAGATTTGTTTTATTGAATGAGAGTATTGATTTCTTAGTTCTTGATGTCAAGCAAGTTCTTAAGTTTGTTAAGTTCACTTTCTAGAATATCTAATTCACTTTCATGTAACTTCTTTAAAGCGCTAATCTATTCTAAGGTGAGACCATCACATCTTCTCTTTAAGTTTTCAAGTTCCTTTGATTGATCAAGTTCCATTTGAGAGATCTTCATTCTCAACTTTTCTCTGTCTTCATTGAGTCTGTTTTATTCACTTTCAGAGTAATTCTTAAGATCATTTAACTTTCCTTGTAAAATGATGTTTTCCTTTTCTCTTTCTTCAAGGTTGTCTCTCATTTTTCTTAACTATTTTTTTTAGGAAATAAAAATTTAATATTCAAAGAACTTAAACTCTAAAATTTATGGCTAATATTAATTAGTCTAAAAAATTTAAGGAATAATATTTGAGGTGATTTGTTTTGTCAAAGAATTTATTAGATATCTGTGGCAAGTAAATTTATAATTTATTGGCAAAAGTTGACCAATCAATAACTAAGAAATAAAAATTTATAATTATAATTAAATCAATTTTTTATTTTTGCCAATTTATTCCTTCCTAATTAATGAACAAATAACTTTTAAGAATATCCAATTTTGTATTTTTAAGCTTTTATTGCAAATTTTTTTTTCCTTAAATTTTTATAAAATGATTGCATTCAGAATAATGTTTTACTTGTTCTTCATAGAGAGTGACATTGGAGCAGTGGGAACGCTTAAGAGATTCAATTTGAGTGAGATTGTCATGGATCAATTATTATTTAGTTTCTTAAGCTTCCTTAAGTCTTTCTTATTAGAGACCGTCATAAAGTTCTCTGGATTGAGATAATTCATTTTGTAATCTCTTGATTTCTCTTTCGTAGTTGTCCTTTAAGGAAAGGATTGTATTCATTTGGGCATCATACTTACTCTTCCAGATGTCAGATTCCGTTCTCTTTTAGGAGAATTATTTAGAAAGTTAGTCATTTTCACCAAGAAGTTAGGCATTTTGCTTGAGGATATCGTCAACTTTGCTTTCAAGATCCTTAGCCTTCTTAGCCTTGAAAGAAGCAAGTTCAAGGTCAGTATTGACTTAGCAAAGAGAAGTTTCAAGCTCATTACAACGGCTCTTCCATAAGTCTACTTCGTCTTGTTAGGCTAAAGTAAGGTTTTTATTGGGACTAGCTTCCAAGTTAGGACGGACAGGTTATACTGATTTCTTAGCAGTGGTCTACAAAGATTTGCTAGGTGAGATAGTAGATGTGTAGTAGACAGAAGAAGGCTTAACATAGTGGATAGGACTAATAGATCTGTTGGGAGAACTGGTGGTGTTATTTTAAGCACCAGAGGAATGGGGATTGTTGCGTACGTAACTGCTGCTCATTTTTGGCTATGAAAGGATTTTGCTATTGTTTTTGTAATCAGATGATGACTTTTATGATTAAATCTCTTTTAGAGTGCGTGTGTTTCTTTTAGGAAATGGCTTGTTTGATGGCTTATATTTATTGGTTGATTTGTTTTTAAGCTTTCTCTTTTTTGCAAAGAATTTAATTATTATTTATTATAAGGAATTTGTTATCAGATGGACTTACTTATAAAGTGTCGATAAATTTTATTAAATTTCTGTTTAACAAATTTTATTAATTTTATTGGATATTATTAAGGGAATATTTATCAATTTTATTGATAACTATATACTTGTTAAAGCTAATTAATTATGCGTAAACGAATTAATCTAAATTATTTTTTAACTAATCTATACTTTTTTAAACAAATTTGTTTTTTCCAACATAATTAGTTGCTATTATTCAAAATTTTATCTTTCTCTTGTGGTCTTCCAAACAAAAATCAATCCAATAAACAAACAAGCAAGCAAGCAAA
This sequence comes from Tetrahymena elliotti 4EA, assembly GCA_000231825.2. NCBI lineage: Eukaryota > Ciliophora > Oligohymenophorea > Hymenostomatida > Tetrahymenidae > Tetrahymena > Tetrahymena elliotti. The sequence goes on from JH720333.1 coordinate 664,263, forward strand.
CTATCAAAAACACAAACAAATTAAATAACAAAAATAATTATTAGTTTTTATTTCAATAATTCTTATCACTAATTTTTAATTTAATCCTATTTAAGCCAAAACAAGACAAAACAATTATTTATTAAAATCTAATTAAATATTTCATACATTTTTTAAACCTCTCTCCTCGAATTCTCCTGTGTAAATAATAATATTTATTTTTATCTTTAATATAACATTATTTTATAAACAAAAAATTCTGCTTACTGCTCCTATCTGTTTATGACAAAAAGTGCCAAATATTTGCATTAATCAAATAAAATTGAATTTTAGAAAATCAAATTTATTGATTGTTCAATAATAACATTCAATTCTCCCCACCAAGTAGATTCACATCTAATTTTCAATAAAATTTAACAGCTAATTCCAATTATATTAAATAAAAAGCAGTCTGATGATTAAATTTGATTATTTTGTTTTAATAGATAACACTTAACTTTTTATTAATTATCCTTTGCTCTCTTTTTCTCCACTAAAATTCACTTTATAAAGGAAAATATCCTTTTCTATTATTTTCTCTATCAAAATTAACTAATCACCAAAAATATTGCGCAATATATATTTGTTACAAATCCCGTTTTTGTTAGTTAATATTTTAAAGCAAATCATATCGCTATCACTTTACTATTATAAATAGGTAAGAGTTTATCTAATTAAATGTTAAGATGGAATATTTTATGCAATTCTCTTTAAATTCTATTTCGTTTTTTTTAGAAAATTAAAATTGTTCTAATTTACATCAATCAATAGATTTCTATTTAGAAATATTCTGTTAGAAAACGAACTTTAATTTAAAATGTTATGAATAAATAAAGGAGATGCATTTACGAAAATATTATGAGAGATCTAGTAATAAAAATGAATAGTTTAGGAATTTTAAAGAAAGAAAGAAAGTAAACAAGTTTTATTTAAATAACAAAAATATAAAAGTAGAATAAAAATAATATAATACAAACTAAAAATAAACTATATTTTTAATTAATTTGTTTTGGAGTTTTTTGTAATAATCAAATCAGAGTAAAATAAAAATTAATATATATTTTACTGTTAGATAAACTAAATATTTGGATAAAGAGAAAGAAGAAAAATAATGTTTTTTAAATTTTAATGAGTGGTTTGAATTATTACTTATTTAAAAAAAGTGTAAAAAAAAAGATTTTGTAATAAATTATATACACACTTAATAAACATTTAGAACTAATTTAATTATTAATTAATTATTGTGTTGTTATAAAAATATCTTTTTTTTTAATTCATTTTGATTAATAAAATAATTAAATTAATTGATTAATAAATAAGATACTTTTCTTGTTATTTTGTTTTTCATTTAAAAAAATATTTAAATTATTTTTAAGTCAGAATAAATTTATTAGATAAGTATTTTTCTTGCATCACTCGGTATTTCAACTAAATGAAACATCTAATACTATTTATTAATCATTATTTTCTTGGTTTTCTTGTTATATTTTGTCTTTTGATTCACTTTTGTATTCTTATATTGGTTGTTATGGCTTGTTGCGGTTTGCTTCAAGTGGCTCTTCTTATTTATCTGCTTCTTCGATAGCTGCTAAATCCTTTTCAAATTAATTGATTGATATTTCAACTTCCTCTTTTTCACTCATTTCTTCTTAAATCTCTTAATTTTAATTATTGAATTAGTTGCTTTGTGCATAATTTTCTCCTTATTAATTCTTTTCTTCCTCATTCCACTACTTCTACTAGCTTTCATGCTAGTACTATTGAGAATCTTCGCATCTAAAAGTGTAAGGCTTGCCAGGAGAGAAAATAATATCTTATCCTAATTGACTAGACTATGAATTAATTGCTTATTACATTTAATGAATAATATTATCATGATGAACATTATCTACATTATCTTAACTATGGCCATTTTAAGATATTAATTATTATTATCCTTGTAAATCACTTTAAAATAGATTTATATCAACTTATTGCTAATCTTCTTCATTTTAATCATCTTGCTCTTCTCCTTGCTAAGTTTATACTTATTTTACTGGCTACTCACTGTGTTGCTAGTATATTTGATTTTCATCTTCATCATAATTTAGACTTTTTTATTATTTTAAGAGTTCTTCATATTGCTTGATGGCTTTTAGTTCATCATCTTGCATTAAATTTATATAGTCTTCTTTTTTATTTTTGCTGTTTGAAAAAACATTTTCTGTTTTCATTCTAAAATGCTATTAATTATAAATGTTTGGCTACTAATTTCTATTTGACTCCTCTATTTCATCATCTTCTTCATCTTTATTTTATTCATTTTTAACTTAAAGAGATTAAGCATATTACAGCTTTACCTCTTGTTGGTTTTAAATTATTTTAGATGGTTATTTTGAATAGAGTATAGTACTCTTAGATCTTTTTTAATCATATTAACCAGTTTCAGTAAAATTAACACATCCTTATCTTATTTGGTTGTTAGATCCATCTACATTTTTGAGAGTCCTACGCATATTGTTTGCAGAAGCATGCAATAGTTCTACTTTTCTTGAATAATTTTCTATCTCTTTGTGAACCTTATTAGAGACATAGAACCACTAAGGTTCAATTATATAATTGAGTTGATCAAAATTTTTTTTCATTGAATAAAATTGATTCATTTAGTCTGTAAAAGAGATTTGCTCTTGATAGAGCTAGTAAAATTAAATTAGATCAATTGTTGTCAAAAGTGGATATGTTTGCACTAATTCGTATAACTCTTAACTCATAACATTATAGTAACTAACGCAATCATGTAAGATAAGCAAAGCAATATCTTATATAAAAAAGTAATTTGGATAATTCTTAAAAACTCTCTAGAAACTTATCTGAATCTTTAACACATAAGAAAATATATTTGACAACTTAAATAGCCACATGAATTTTAGCTTGTAGTCTAGTTTTGCATCTTCTGTCTAAGGTAACTTACCTTCCTTTAAAATAAAAAAAAATCAATCACTTATTTAAATTTTTTGTTTAAAAAATGAATAAATTGAAATAAAATGAATCAAAAGAAATAAAATAATTATATATTATTTGTTTCTCTATCTTTAATAAAGATTATCAATCTGTCCTAATTCAAAATTATTTATTTTTTTGTTTATAATTGCTATTTGGAAGCTATTAATGTAATCAAAAACACCTAGTTTAAAACTAAATTAAAGTTCTATTTCAAAAAAATATGTTTCTACTTCAAATTTAAAAGTCAATTTTTTACTTCAATGCATATTTTATAGATCTAATAGTTGTTAGCAAGCCTAAGAAGATAGTTAAAATAGTATGTAAGGATATTTTCATTAATCCAATCTTCTACATCGATGATGTGGTGTAAAATTTGCTTTGGTTTTTTTGGAACATGATCTAATAAATTTGAGAATTTATATTAAAGGAACTCTTGTGCAAATAATTCTCCTAACTCTATGATATACTTGTGAAATGTAGTCATAATTTTCAATTTAGCAGGTATTGAAAATTTGCCACTTTCAATGATTAAAAAGAATTATCTGAGTGCTTCTTCAACCGATAATCCATTTTTACCTTCAATATATGACCTGATTTTGATAAGATCATCAGCTTGAATTTTTACTAATGAATCAGTTGAAATGCAGCTCTTTAATATACACTTTTCAAATGACTTATCAAACTACTACTATTTTTTCTTGGAAGCACCAAATAAATTCCTAAAAAAAGACATTTACTTCTATTTTGTTTATCCCTATTTTTTTAATTTTTTTATTCAAAATGTGAAGAATTATTAAGTTTTGTTGAATAATATTTAATTAATTAAAATGTAATTTTTAAGGCAAATTAACAACGAAGATTATCTCAAAATAATAATAAATATTAAAAATGCAATTTATTTATGATAGCAATAAGTCAAAAACAAACTAACAAATAAATAGACAATTATTAATCCATTCAAATAACAACCCGGAAAACTATTAATCAAATAAATCCCTTTGTGTTAATTTATAAAATGCAATAAATCTAATTTTGTTTGTTTACTTCTTTTTTTTTCACATTCCAAACACTATATTTTTGTGAAAGCTGAATATCAAAACTAAAAAATTAAAAAAAATACTTTTGAAACGAAATTTTAATTTAAAAATTTTTAAAGTAATTCAAATAACATTTACCACTCATTACTGAATGTAATCAGTATTTTTAAAATATCTTACCATTTTAAATATTTTACTCATGGCCATAATTGTTATCAATTTATATATATATATATGTATAGTACCCTAAGGTACTGCCTTTTCAAGGCTATACACTGAAATTTTGGATATTAAGGTAATTTTATTATTGTTATCAATTTACATGGATTTTAATTCATTATTCTCTTCGAAATTCATATTATTATATTTTGTGTAAAACTTTGTGAATGAAATTGTATAGCTTATTTATATTTAAATAATCAATTAGCAAGAAAGACTCACAATAAAATAAATACAATAATAATTTAAAAATACTGACATTGCATTTAAAATTATTCTATTTTCATTTCAATTTTGAACCTAATTATTTATTCTTTTTTAATTTAATTAAATTTAGATTAGAATAAAAAGATAAATTTTTTTTTTATTAATTCATTAACCATAAATTTGCATTTTTTATTTTTTAGATTTGTTCATCAGTTTTCAAAGTTTAATTTAAATATATTTTTATTAATTTATTATAATAATTGTCCAATATAATTAAGCTAAACATATTTAAATAAAAAAATTCAAAAAATAATAAAAAAATACTAATTATTTTTTTAAAGTTTTATTCGTTAAAATAATATATTTGTTTTTAAGATCATTTTAAATATTTAAAATGAATATTTGATATAATCAAAAGAAAAAGATATTTTCAAGTAGTCTATGTAAATACTTCAAATAAAAAATAAGTCATTAAAATATTTGAGTTTAATTGAAACTTTACTTTGAATCACTTAAATTTAGATTACTTATGAAAGTAGTTTTTTCGTAAAATGTGCTTGTAAATAAATGTAATTTAATTAATACGAATAATAGTATTTGAATTTAATAATCTTTTTATTTGATATTAAGAATAAATTTGCTATTTAGAACTACTACTAGGAATTTAAGTTAAAAATTAACATAATTTTTTTGCGAATTTGATTCTAAATTTTTTGGATAAAAATTTTAGAAATCAATATATTTTGGCATTAATTAAAATAATATCAAATGAATAAAGGAAAGTAGTATAGTTTAGTTAGATACTTTGACATTTTAGCTCCTCCATACTATTAAAAAATAAATGAAGATCATTATAAAAAGAAAACAGTTGTTGGAGGACTGTTTTCTCTCTTTTTAATGTTTGCTTCATTCGGGTATTTATTATATTAGCTCATTTTCTTTTACCAAGGTCAAATCTCTCCCAGATTTAATCAATATGATGAGTTTAAAGAATATGGATTTGAATACAAAATTTAGCTTAATAGCCTTTTTATTTCTCTCAGTTAAAATTCAAGAGTTCTATTTGATATAGAAAAAGAAAAAAAAATTCAATATTTTGATATCTATCTGTAGGATATTTAAAATAATTAAATATTATAATCAAGCTACTCTCTTAATGGAGATGTATACTTTTTACAAAAAAATTAAGATTATATAATCCTCAAAAGCCAAGCTATCCCCTTTTAAGAGAATTAATACATAATAAGTATTGACTAATGCTCAGGAAATTATTTAAGAGATCCAGATTTTAGATGTGCAACTTAAAATGAAATGGATTAGTTGCTTTCATAATAAGATATACTAGCATTAGTTATATTGAGAGATAAGACATTTTCTATTTAAGATAATAAATCTACATCTAGGGCTTTTTTAACATATACTATATTTAATCAAAAGTAAAAATCTAGCGGCCTATTACTTACCAAATCTTAACAAATGAAAATTCAATCAGGATTTTTATTTTATTCAACTGAATATGTTTAATAAATATATGACTTTAATTCTCAAAATATTTTTGGTGAGCATATACTTCAAGAAAACTAATATTGTGAATTCTTATTTTAATTAGATAATATGGTTAGATAAAGTTAAGTTTAGTATCCTTAAATATCAGAAGTATTTGCCTAAGTATGGGGTTTGACATCTTTATTATTACTTTCTGGGTATATTTTCAAATATATTACATAAGCCACACTTGCATAGGATTTTTTAGGTATATAGCTAAAATATTATTACAAAAAGACAGCTTTGAGACTCTTTGGGTAGACTGAAAATGTAAATTAAAGCAATATCGAATTAAATGCATAAGCAGAATCTATTTCAAAATAAAATGAGGAAATCAAAAACAAAAACTTTAAAAAAAACTTGAAAGACTTTTTTAAAATATCAAATTTCCAAAAGTAAATTGTTTATTTCATTTTTGAGTTTTCAGTGATTATTTAATTTAAATATTTTAAATTTAAATTTCAAGAAAAGTAATCTAACAATTTTTATTTAAAGATGGAAAATATTCTTCTTTCCAAGAAGTTGTTTAAAACGTAAGAAAAATATGACTGAAAATGAAAAACTATTAGATTAGCTGATTCAATAGACAAACAAAGACATGTGTGTGTTTGAAATGCAAAAAGAATTTTTAAAACTAAGAGCAGCTGTAAAGTTACTATTAAGTCCTGAATAATACTCTGCAATTCATATGTGTGGCTGTGACTTAATAAACGATGAATAAATTAGCGAATTAGAGCATGCTAAATAAAATTACTCGAAAAAGGAAAGAAAGTAAATGGAAGAGTAGAATGATAATATTTCATCTAATATGAGTGCCTCGGACATTAAAAATCCAATCAACAGTTACTCAATAGAGCATTCAATAATCTAAGTAACTTAAGAAAGAATTTTAAATCACTTAGAATTAATGAACAAAGTTGATGTAGATCCTCATTACAGATAATAATGTTTATAAAGGTTCTTAAAAATGAATTAATAAAATCTCAATTTTGCATAAAACTAAATAAATCAAAGAATTTTAGACTGCATCATAGGAATTTCTACTAATGAAAATTAGCAAAAAATTGAAGAAATATGAGAAGAAAATATTAATAATTTTTTGTCATAAATGATTTAAATATATTTGTAAATTATAGTTTATTATTTTGTAGGTAGAAAGGTTTTTTTTAAACATATTTTAGCATTTTAAAAAAATTAATAGAAAGATAGATTGATTTGATTGATAAATGGTATTTATTATTTTAAATTATTAAAATTTTATTAAAAAAATTATTGATCAACTCAAATAATATCTTCAAACTAAATAAAAGAAATAAAATGAATTTAATTTATATAACACCATTTTAAAATTTTTTAATCAATATTTTGTAGATAATTTTCAATGACTCTTTTTTTTAATATGTAGAAGCACCTCACATTGAGTAAGTATTTTTATTTTAAAAACATTTTCAAGAAACTTTGAATTTTTAATTAAGAAGATGTATTTTCTGGAAATTTAATTTAAAATACATTTATTAATGTGTTTTTGTTCTAAAAAAAAGAGCAATATTGAACTCTAACAATACAAAAAATATATTTACAAATTTAACATTTTTAATAATTTTATTTGTTTAAATCAGTCATTTACTGTTGATAATTACTTTAGCCTATTTTAAAATTTTTAATCAATGCTATTGGATGGTTCTGACCTTACTTCTAAAAATTAATCATCCTATTTTTGATTTGCTTTGATGTGTGTATGTATTTAATTTAAAGAAATATTTTATATTTGTTGACTTAATGAATAATTACCTTTTCTATAAAATTATTTTAGGTTTAAATGGTAATCTTCATAATTTTTTCTTTAGTTTTTTAATACTTGCAAAGATTAATTCTTCTTTTCACTTTCTATTTAGTAAATTACTTTATCAACTAACTCTTACCATAATTTTTTTGTTTTTATTTTCTTTTTAACAATTAGCAATAATACTTTATGGACTGGCTTTTATTCTCTTAATTTTTATTGAATTCCTATTATAAACTTTTCCCAAAAGGTTGAAATTAAAATCGAAATAGAATCTATTGTTATTTTAGTATTTATCATGATGAATATCATAATTGGTATTAATTTATATTAATCATTTGTCTAATGTATGAAAATAAATATATTTATCACACTTAATACTAAACCATTGCATATTTTTTTCTCTAATCTGTTAAATTTATTTTTTTCATTTGGATTACCTATTTAAAAAATAAATTTTATGATTTTTATTTAAATTAAATTTATACATTTATGTAGCATCAGCTTATAAGATAAAATAGTACTCAGACATAAACCAAATTAAATTCCTTGATTATCAGTCATAGAGATAGCTAGAACTATTATTACTTTATAAAAAATGTTGATGAATTCCCAGTAAAGATATTTCCTTTTGTATTGGCTGTATAAAAACCCTAAACAAGATTCATACTTAAATGAATCCAATTTAAATTTATTAGATCTCATAATATGAATTAGAGCAAGTAAAATAATAGTCCATAGGATCATTACAGTAAAATTGTAAATATAAGCATATTTATAGTATGTATCGTCACATACTATTCTGGTATATTTTTAAAGATAATATACTTCTTCCACCTTAATGCAATAAAGCTTTTTAAAAAAATATACTTAAATTTTTATTTAATCTCTAAATAAATTTTACAGATTCAAAAATTAACTAAGCTATTCCTGTAAAGTTCAAAGCTACCATGATAATCATTATATTTACACAATTTTTGAAGTAAATATAAAAAGATGTTTTAAATTAAAAGATAAAAAAACAAATTACTATAATTGATAAATATAACGCTATAAACAAAGCTTAAGATAAGATTATCCTGAAAAATATGTAATGAATCATATTTTAAAAGTGCAATAAATATAAATCAGATATCAAGCAATCAAATTAGCAAAGCATTTCATAAATAGGATTTGATATGAATTTCAAAAAAGATAAATTATCAAAATTTAAAAAGTTAGGGTTTATCTTTAATAATAAGCCTATAATTTAAAAATAACCCAATATATACTTCATCAGAACATAATCTTCTGCCTCATTTATTCTGGCATTATTTACACCTCTTTTTCTTAATTTTTTTGCTATCTTACTGAGCAAACAATTTATAAAATATTTTTATTAAGTCCATTATAAATAGATATACAATCCTATCACTGAGACCAAATAAACCCATTTATAACTTAGCTATTATTTTGCTTCTTAGCAACTTTAAATTAAAAAATTAAAATTTTCAATAAATAAAATTGTTAGATAATATTACGATTAACACTAATATTATGAAGTCTAATAGTAATTTTCGTTCCAGTATTCACCAAGTATATCGCAATCTTCACAAAGAGCACCTAAATACCCTAATCAGTAATTAAAGATATCACATTTAAATTCGACTTTTTATTAATTAATACCTTCTTTGCAATAATATATTTGTGAGGATGATACTTTTTTTTTAAGGCTATTATAGCTTTTCCTAATCTATTAATTACTTAGAGTGTCTCCAATACAGTTTTAAGGAGAGTTTTTACATTCTAAAAAGATTGGAGAAGTCACGCTATTCTTCCAATAACCATTTGGAATTAGCAAAACATTTTAATAGCAAATAAAACCATCTACTTTTGGGCAGATATTACAAAAAGTAGAGTTCACTTATAACGAAAATGAATTATTACTACAGGGAACGCACTAATCAAAATTATTTTAAGTTTTAGTTTTAAAATATCAAATTTAGCAAGTGGGATCAAACTTAAAATGAACAACAAAAAACTATTATTAGCCTATTTCATTCCTGATTTCATCAAATGTTAATTAAATAGACAAAATTTCATTTATGTTTCCAAATATTTTTAGATAATTTGTTAAATTGAAAGTTCCATTTTAAAATGGCACTTTAGTATCTTCAAAAAATGTTCCTTTATTTTGTGATATTGACTTTGCCTTTAAAAAGAATTATCCTCCATCTAACTCTTTAAATTATTATCCATAATCATCTAAAAGCAACACAAGACAATCATACTTTTTGATAAAATAAAATGAATAAATAATTTTGCTTAATTAATACTCATACCTCTAGCCTTCCACTTGATTAGACTTTTAAAATTGAATTATTTTTGTAGTAAATTTAATCATAATACAAAACCATTGAATTAGGAGAACTTATTAAAGCAGACCCAAAATATGTAGCAATATTAAATATATCATAGTTTTTTTTAGAAATCGGTTTTAAATATTGTTTAATGTTAGTGTAGAGTATAGCACCAATTTATGCTGTATTTTAGTTAAACTGATTATATTAAAAGTATAAGTTAAATAAGTTTTAATCTGATAGTTGCTCATAGTATATAGCTCCTCCTTTATTGAACGCTTTGTTCTATAAAAATAGACATTCTTAGATATTTACAGTAAAAGCTTAATAGAATTTTATTGTTAAAGCACCTCCATTATTTGCATAATTTTAAGTAAAATTACAATTCTTGATATTATTTTAGAAATCTTGAGGATTTAACAAAGCTCTGTATTTTGATTTTTCATTCACAATTTATTATTTAATAATGATTGATCCACCTATTTAACTTCCAATATTCATTATAAATGATGATCTTTAGATTAAAAACTTTTCAGCGACCATATAGATTGTAGCTAGTTCGCATTACAAACACTATAAGCCAATAAAGTCAGCTTTTTCTAATTAAAGAAATTAAGTATCGAGTAAAATTAAGCTTTAAACATTCTTTAATTTTGATTCTTAAACAATATTTTAGAAAGACGATTTCATTATGAAAATTGTTCTTGATTGAATACTTAAAAAACTTTGATTGCATATAAAATTAGAGTAGTTATTATTGTAATCATAATATTCTTTACTAAGTTTGAAGTTAAATAATCCTGGATATAAATAAATTAATTTATATTGTGTCAAATTAATTTAATTTAACTTTTTAGCTGCTGATTCAAATGAGCTATCAATTATTTAAATATAATTGATTGATGAAAATTTGAATAATGAGCAATTGTTCTAAAACAAAAAATTTTCTTATTTTTGTTCAATAATTTTAAGAATATAATCTAAATTCATCGAAGGATCATGATAGATTTATGAAGCAGTAATTATTACTCTCTACATGCTATTTCCAATAAAAGAAAAATCTAAAAATGCTCCTTAAAGGGCATAGTTATTTTACATGATTGTATTAGCCATTTAAAAAGCTAAGTTTCCATCAAATGGTGTTATATATATTGCTCCTCCAGATATAGTTGCAAAATTATTGGAAATCTAAGAATCTTGTATTAATACATCCAAGCTTTTCATAAACTTTGTGTCAATAAAAATAGCACCTCCTTAACTCGATGCATCAACTAAAGCAGCTCTGCTTTAGAAAATTTAAGTTTAATTTAGTATTAACTATGAATGATAATAACCCTTAAAATATAAAGCTCCACCTTTCTATGCAAATCCTGACTAAAAAATGCATAAAGAAAGCTTTAATTTAAATGAATTATTGTATAAAAGGCCTCCTAATATTATTGAAGAATTTGTAATTTAGTTGTTTTGGTTGACAAAATTACAAGAATCTAAATAAGCATAATTTGATTTTATAGATACTGCATTTCTAGTTGAGTTGCTATAATTATTTTTAAAATCTGATTTCTATAATATAACCTCGCTTTATTATGAGTCTATACACAAACAAGAGCAAGATTCAAAGTAATCGTCAAAAATCTATTTTTAAAATTCAAATAATAATTAGTAAAATATGAAAATAAGTAATAAAAATATTATTAAATAAATACCAGAGAAGGATCTAAGAAAGCATTGTTATCTTGGAAATTGAGCTAATTTAAATTAATTTATTGTGCAGGAATACTTTTGATTGTAATAATTGATGTAACAATCAATTATTAGCGAACAATAATAGTTGTCTGACTAAAATTAATATTGCTTAAATTAATTATTGAAGTTCTTCCCTATTCTAAGTTGAACCCATTAATAATATAAATTATTGGATAGCTAGTTATGAGATTAGAGGCATTAAAAAATATGATTTCAATACTGTTTGATATTTACTAAATGGAGAATAAAATATTTTTTATCTATTGATCAGATTAACTATTGGCTATGTTGATATTTCTAGCTACAAAATAGTTTGAATTTTATAATTGAATTATTGTGATCTGATTTATATTTGTTATATTAAATTGATTAATTACCAGTTTGAAGCATGTTTGAATTGAAAATAAAACTGAATTAAGATAATCATCTTACTTATTTTATTAATTAATTTAGATATTACTAATTTTTATCTTATCATAATCTTAGGAACTACCAATATAATAAAAGACATGTGATTCAAAAAACTTAACCGTATTATTATCAATAACCACATGATCAAATGAAAACAGGTAAGATTAATTTTTCATATAAACTTTTCTATCTATATTGTCAGAATAAAAATTTGAAAATAAATGGACTTATGATAATATATTGTTTTAGACATTCAGCTGTAAACATACCAATTAATTAGCTTCTATCAACTTACTAAATTTGTTTTCATTTTAAATCATATTCCCATCAATAAGGATATTATTAAAAAAATTGTAAACAAGATTTGTTAGAAAGAATATTTATGAGTTAGAATAAATTGTATTCCTTTATATTCGTAGAAGAGACACTTCACTAGAACATAATGACTTTGAGTCAGTTTGATTTATCATAAATAGTAAAGAATTTTTAATAATTAAATTATCATTAATGTTTGTGTTATTTATTATCATAGTCAAATTAGTGTATGATAAGCTGATTACTGAAGATTATTAAAAATATACCTAATTTTAACAAAAAAATAAAAATTGATAAGACTATTTTAAAGAATTTTAAATAATTTACATCTGAAATGGTAAGGTTATTTATTTTCAAACTCAAATCTTTATACTTGGAATTCTTGCTTGTGTTTATGAAGCTAAAAATATTTTACTAATATAATGGTAAATTTGTTAGAGTAGTATTTGTTATTTCAATCTTATTTCTTAAATTGTAAACGAATATATTGAAGAAAAGCTACTAAATAGACTCATAGTTGTATTAATTAAATCCATTCAATAATATACTATCATTTTTATATGGGTTTTTAATATCATAATAATTGCTTAATGTTCCATTGATTGAGCAATTATTAAAGGTAAAGGAATATGTGTCAGTATTATTGATAGATATTATTTGATTATGTAAAACATTGCTAAGCTACTGAAAATTCAAATTCTAAAATTCAACATTTAAAAATCCATTTATTGAAAATTAATTGTATAAATTCATCTAAGTAGGAATAATATTGTTTGGATCAAGAGTTTAATTTCCAATAAAATTAATTTAAAGTATTTCTAACTTTGGAATAAGTGAAAGCAAATTAGTAGCAATTGAAGTTGATTCACCCAATACACAAGTTTTGTCTAATATGTAGACATTTACCAATATTTCTCTTACTCCAAGTTCATTCATATAAACTAATGCTTTTCTAAATTCTGTCACATTTACAATGAGATTATCCCATTAAACTTCTTTAGCTCTTTATAGGTTAATTGGATCTGATTATGTCCCAGATCCCAGTTAGTCATAAATACTTTTACAAGAAGCATATAAGTTTGTTTCTTTTCTATACACACAAGACACTTAATTTTTAAGGCACAATGAACAAGAATTGGTGTTTTAATTCAATCTCCATTCATAATTTTAAGTAATATTAGGGTTTAAATTGACTATATCTAACTACCCTACTTTTCTACAAGAAAAACATTTTGCATCATATAGTTTAAATGGATTAACTGTAATAGTATTCTATTCACATGAAGCACATCCGATTGGGCATAAGAAGCAATCTTGCTTGTTAGAATTGAAATGAGTCAAGTATTTTAAATTGATATTCATTTATTAATAAAATGAGCCAATATAACTATTTAAGGTCTCAATTTTCTATAACAAATAGCTGTATGAACAAGATACACAGATAGGCTAATTACTTTTCATTAAGCATAAACTACAAGAATCTCCACATAAATTTTTAATACAAAGGTTATTCAATAAAAAGTACCCATCTTTACAAGCAGAGCAAAATATTTCATATTCCTTATTATTTAATTAATTTAATCTGTCTTATAAGGAAGGTTTTAGATGCTCATAAATAATTTAATTCGTCCTGTTCTTTAGCTCTTATTGCTGTATTGATTCATTAAAAATTTCACCTAAAAAATTTTAATTTTAATACAAAACTTAATATATATTATTTTACTTTCATAGCAACTTGAGCATCCTTCTGGACATTGACTACAACCAGAGTATGTTGGAAATAAAACTATTGAGGGATCTTTACTTTTACACTCTATGCATTGATAAAATTTAATGCCATATTTAATATAACTATAACAGCCTATGCATTAATTAATCTATTTTTAGTATTTTTTTACTTAAAATTTAATATATTTTATTCTAATATATTTTTTTACATGGTCTTTACATTTGGAAGTAGGATCACATTTTCCTTGTGTATCACTAGATTTGTAGTCAAACACAAAGTTTTAGGAACAATATAAGCAATATTAAGAGCTTTTAAATTTTACTAAGCTTAAACAATTAGAAAAATTTGTATCTGAAGAAGACAAGCATTCATATTTTGGATCATTTTTAGCTTATATTCCTGAACAAGTATAACACTTTGGTTCATAAACATTTTATTTGTAATCCCACCATATCTAACTAGTAAATGATTATTTTTCCCCATTTTAATTTCCAAAATATTGCACATCACAATCTCCTTATTTCTAAATGCAATTATTCACTTTTAAAATTATTTTTTGTTAAAATTTTTCAAAAATAAATTATTTATGTATTTTACTAGATGGTCCTACTATATACCCGTCATCGCATATTTAACATCTCTATAAAGTAATAGATGCTAACTTTTCACTTAAATAAAAATCAAATTTACTTGTCATATTGTACCTTATATTTGCTTTGAAAAAATTAATGTATAAAAATTGTGTTATTAATTTACCTTGATAACATTATTTACAATTATCTCCACATCTCTCACAGCCTTTGTAATCCTTTGTTACAACAAAATTTGGATTGCATTATCTACAAAGTTTTTGATACTGTTCTGAATTTAATTAACTAAAATTTATTTTTATTGTATTTTACGAAGATAACAATTCACTCCAATTAATACTTTATTGATTATATAAGCCTCCATAAAAGCAACTAATACAATACAAGGGGCATTAATCACATTAATACTTATAATTTAAAGCGAAATTTTCTTTACATGTCTAGCATTATTCTTTTCCATTATCTTTTTTGTAGCAAATACTACAGTTTGGATCAATACCTTTATTTTTTATTGCAATAAGTTACTATCATTTTAAAAAGAAAATAAATGGTTTACATGAATCAATAATCTAGTTAAATGTAATTTATTAATTAGAAATTTAAGTAATTTAATAAGATTAAACTAATTAAGGTATTTAAACTATCTAAGATATTTATTTATACTCAATATTATAAGTATCACATTTGACAACATCACCATTCCTTACTTATTTCCTAAAAATAAAATCTTTTAAAAAGCTCTAAATATTTAGTTTGAAAAGAATTACCACTAATTAAGGCAAATAGCATTTATTTGAACCATTTATTTGTTAGAATCCAAATAATAATCTTGTAAATTATTATTTTAAATAACTGCTTGATCTTTAAACTTAGAAATGTAGTCTTTATCATAAAAGAAGGAATCTGGATATTTGATGATTCTAATTGTATCAGGTAGAGGTAGGCAGTATTGCTTTTTTTGAATTTAATCATCAAATAATAAAAATTCAAATGAACACTCTAAGCAAGTATCCAAATCTTAGCATTTTTAGCATCTTTTTAAAATAGATATTTATTTTGAAATTTTTGTTGAAAATAAAATGGAAAAGTTAATTAATGCTAATATTTTTAAATTCTAAAATTGCGAATAAAATTAAAAGTAAAACGCAATATTAATATTTACCCTTGACCACAAGTATTATTTGATTTTGATATATCTAATTATTTATAGATCAAAGATAATGAAAATATATTATTATCTTATGCATTATTTTTTTTAGCAACATCCTCTATCATTTGACTTGAAAAGCAAGTTAAATTTCCAACCCAAATGTATGTTTTAGGACATCTCAGACAAAGAGGATTAGAACTTGATGATAAACTTTAACATTAACCATACTAATCTGCACAATAATTGAAGTCATTTATATTTATGATTTAACATTTAGAATCACCTTCTGGAATTCTAATGCATTAATTTGAATTAATATTCATTTGAAGGAAAAATTCACATGTTACTGAAATTAATAAAATAATAATTTATAATTTATTATTTTTAATTGAACTTTACATGAATTTGAATCAAAACAATACAAGGGACCACATTATTTACAGATCTATTTTATACCATTTTAGGCAGCCAGTGTACATTTACCTTTTGAAACAAAATTATTAAATGTTGAATTCATTACTAAAATACAAATTACCATTAAAGCCTAAACAGTAATCTTAAGGTATAGGAATGCATTGGTTTTAAAATAAACATTAATTAATATGGCAGGTAGAACATTAATTTGAATCTTTTGGGGCACATCTATAATTAGAATCGACACAAGTAGTTTTTGGATCTATTTAAATACAGCTATTTGTACTATCTAAGCAAAAGATGAATTATAGGCATGAATACTTTTAATAAATCAATATTATTAAGCATATTAATAAATGTGAATATTAATGATTACAATATTTTTATTATTTTTAGAATTTTTTTGTGATATACATTAACCATCTTTATTTGTAGCTATAAATTCTGAATCATCTATTGAGATTTTATCAGTCATTTTTACACAATAATCTAATTTTAATTTAGAAGTTTGCTTGCAAAATCTAATTTTAAAAATATGAATTTTTAATATGGTTTGATTAATCTATCAAGAAATACCCTTAAATGCAAAAACGAGCTCCAGAATCTCCTGTTTCTAACACTGCTAGGCATTTAGTTGAAACATTTTCTTAAGATACATACAAATTTTAGCTCATTAAAAAGCATTATTGGTTAAGTAAGCAATAATCTTTTGAACAAAATTCATTCTAATAAGTATTTAAAGGCTAACATTTTGATGTAAATTCCATTCTACCAGGAAAATTAAATGTTTAAGAATAATCTAAATGTACACAGTTTTAATAATTATTTAGACATAAAGGTCCTACTACACATATACTCTAGGGCGACTAACAACTTTTCGACTGTCCACAATACTTAGCTTTAACTTTTTATTAGAATTTGAATAATAAATATACTGAGATAAAAATGATTATTTTATTACTTTTGGATCTACATTAAGAAGAATCTTGAGAACATATTTATATTTCTTAGTAATTAAATGCTTAACATTTTCCATTAAGATCTTTGATTACATATATTTCATCTACATCTGTATTTATGCATCTATTTTCATAATTAATGTATAAGTAACAATGATTAAAAGCTAACTCATAGATATTATTTATTGTATATTAATTATTTTCTAAACATAAATGAGTTTTATCATCCTTGCACCCATACTTAGTTCCCATTTCAGCACAAAAATAAGTACCATCTTGTCTTTAGAGCCTACAGTAATTAACTGCACACCATAAAGCATCACTATTTTCTGCTTCACTTCTATAAGGAAGACATTCATAAGTATTTTTTTGTGTTATTACTCTTAAATTACCTTCTAATGCTTTACATGAATTATCTTCATCTATACAAAAAGATTTTGAACATCTTAGTTTTTATAAAATACATTTGTGTTAAATATTTTTATTGTATAAAATTGAATAATTTATCATCTAAAAAAATATTAAGTAAAACTAAATATGGCATAAATTTATATTTATCATACTTTATTGCAGTTGGCTAATTTTCTATTAAGCAAATATGATTTGCATCTTCTCCAACAATATTGTTGTAATTAATTTGAAAATCTAAGCAAGCCTCTTTACCATGAAAACGTATATCTTGACAAACAAAATCAATTTAAAAGTTACATTTATCTATAAATTAGTACTAATAGTTATTTAAAATAGCACAATTTCTTCCTATAAAAATTCCCTTTTATTTTTTCAAAACACATTTTAACAGTTTCCTCAAATTTTTTAAAACTTACTATGATAGAGTAGTAATTTTTTTATAAAGAAGGAACTAAATCCCATTAAGCACATCCCTAATTATAAATTGTATTATCTAAGCAGATAAAATCCAAAGATTATGTACAGTATTATATTTATTAGTTTTTATAAATGTTTAAGTATGCACAAGATTTGTCATAGAATTTACCCTGATTTATTATGTAAAAAATTTATTGATAATTATATAAATGTATATTTACAATAGGAAGAGTATTGTTTTATAAGTACTGAGATTTATCATCCCATAGCAAGCATGCTTAATCATTTTATTATCTCTAATCTATACAAACATTTTAGCGATCATTCCAATCCATGATTTACTTAGAAGCATATTTATTTAAAAAAGCACATGTGTAATCAGTAAACTTTCCCTATTTTAAAGATCATTAATTAATTTTTTTCAAAAAATTTATTATAAATTCATTATTACTATTGGCTCTAAAGGAGACTAATTATTAAGCCAGTTTACACATGCCTAAGTTGATAAATTGCTATTATCAAGGCAAATAGAATTTATTTATTTATTGCATTAAGAAACTTGTTTATTAAGGGATTCATTTAGGAAAGCACAAGTTTTATCACTAAAAATACCCTTTTTTATGAACAAAATAGATTAAAATTATATATTATTAGTAATTGTCTAATATACCACTGCGTTATCATTACTCTTAGGAGGACTATTTTGTGGATAATTCCATAAAATACATGCTTGATAATTATTTATCTTATTATCTAAACATATGTCAGATAATTATTCATTGCAACTTTTAATATTGCTATGATAATATGTATTTAAGAACGCACAACTTTCATCATAATAAATTCCCTTTTTTTAAAAATAAATAATAAGTATTTTTTTCTTTTTGAAAATGTATTACAATAGGTTAATTGTCTATCAAATCATTCATTTAAGTAGCATTTTTCCACTCTAAGCATCCCTCATATCCATTTCTTTTGTAAATACATACATTTATATTATTGTCTTAGGTGTTGCATCCCCTAATTTATTTATATTTTGGATCATTTGGATAAGCACATGAACCATCTTCAAAAACTCCCTTAGATTAGTTATTTAGTAAATTTTTAAAGCATTCAAAATCATAATCCTAAATTAAAAAAAAATTAATTTACTATTTTCTATTATGAATTTGAAAAAGACAAATCATATCTAACACATGCAGTATTAGTTATTGTGGTTTATTAATAGATTATTATTGAAGTGTCTAAACAAAAAGAGTTTGATAAGATATTACAAGTCCTAATTTACTACTGTGAATAATTATCTTTAAAAACGCAACTATTATCTTAATAGATACCCTATTAAATATTTTGAAATAAAAATTATGAATTAATGATAAAATAAATAGAATTCATAAATTTAAATATGCTAACTAACATATTATTTTAATTTTTAACAATATAATTTTTTTTGCTCCTCAAATTATGATTTTTATGTGAATAAAATATTTACAAATGCTTGGTTTATGTTGGTTTTAATAGTGGGCAAATTCCACAATAAACATGCTTAATTACTCTAATTAGATCTATCAATACAAATATTTGGATTATTAGTATTGCATTAAACACTTTAGTTTGTATACTGATAAGGGCTAGCACATGAATTATCATTAAATTTTCCCTAATTAATTTAAAAATAGTTTTCTATTTTTATTGATTAATATAAAAAGAATTACAATAAATTGGGGGATTATATCTAGCGTGTTTTAGATAGGTTATTTCCAATACATACATCCTTAGCCTTAATTTTATTAGTTATATATGCAAATAAAAGTCATTCTTAAAACACAATTTTAAATTTCTTTTTGCTCTATTTTATTATAAAGTGCACATGTTCCATCATTGTAAATTCCCTATTTTTTTGGTATTAAAAGAATTTAAAATTTAAAAATAATAGAAATCTTTTTTTTAAATTTTAATTTATTACAATAGGCTGGTAAGTTATATAGTTTTCTAAATACTCAATATCCCATTTAATACATCCTTAATTCTAATTATTTGCATCAGAGTTATAAATGCATATACCATTATTCTTAGTATAACAGTTTTAAATCTTTTTTGAAGTAAATTAATCATAAAATGCACAAGTACCATCAACATTCACACCCTTAAAACATTAAAAATTAAAATTAAAAAAAATATTATCCTTTAATTTAAATAAGTTTTACAATCGGCTAAAATGTATAGTTACTCTAGCTTTGATTCCAATTAATACATCCTTAATAATTACTATTCTAGCTATTATTATATTTACAAACATATGAAATACTTGTATTACATTCTTAAATTGATAAAAATTAATAGTTATCTAAGTATGCACACTAACCATTAATAAATTTTCCCTTTATTTATATTAAATTAAGCAAATTAATTACATGTTATCATAAAAATAAATACTATAGGTTAAGATTTGTCTTAGTTTATGTTCGGTAGATCCCATCTTTCGCATGCGTATTGATTGTTAGAAGTACTCTAACATATTTTATGATTTAAATTACAATATTATATTTATTTTGAACTGTAATCACCAATAAAAGCACATGTACCATCATTATAGATACCCTATCAAATAAAAAAATTAATCAATTATGTTTGAATCATTAAAAACTACAAAAACTCGAATTAAAAATTTGAATGAGACATCAATTAAATTATTTTGAGATTTTATTTAAGTAATAAATATTACAATAAATAAATTTCATTCTAATCTTTAATAATAATAGATTACATAAGGTAAATGTGAAGGAAAAGTTTCATCTTGTTAGTTCCATGAAATACATCCTTATTTATTACTATTTCTTGAAGATGAGTATTTACAAATTTGTGCATTGCTTAGAGTTAAGCAATCAGATATTTATAGATTTTCAAATACATTTATAAAAGCACAAGCACCACCAATATATTTACCCTTTTTAAAAATTAAGTTTAGTTTTTAAAAATAATTAATACCAGAAAAAAATTATTAATTACTATAGGATATGTTTAAGGTTAAGGAAGAATCTAATCCCATCTAGTACACCTATATTAGCTAGTAGAAGATTTTTCTAAGCAAATAGATTATATATTTTGTGCACAATATAACATTTCAGTATCTTAATACTGGTGCAACTGAGAATACTGAACGCAATATCCATTTGAAAACTTCCCCTAATTCAAATTAAACAATTTTATTTTTTAGAATATATTAATCAAATAATTAATCATTTATTTACAATTGGTTATGAATCTAACTAGTTAATCTAGCTTAAATCCCAACATGTACTGCTGCTTTAGTCAAAACATACAACATATAAATATTGATGAAAGCATTTATTTTCTGAAGGTACTATTTAACCTTAATTATTAGTTTTATTTATACAAAACCCATTAATATCAGAACCTATGATCCCATATGAATCAAATTAGGTATAATCATTGCACTAATTGTTTTGCAATTTATTTAAACAATATAACCCTAAGCAATAGATAGCATTTTTGTTTGAGCTTGAACTTTAGCTTTCAATACAAACTTTAGAATTTCCTGAAAAACCATTTAAGCTAGATAAACTGAAACTTGTATATCCTATGCATTCATCAGGAACTTAGATTTCCTAAATTTTACATTTCGTTTATGAAGATAAATCATTAATATCTCCATTAATAGCGATAATATTCCAACTATCCAAATTTATCTAGAGTAAATCTTTTTAAATAATTAATTCTTAAAATAATGTTAGTAATACTTAAATAAGTACTAAAGTTGCTGCATTAAAAAGTAGAATCTGAAGGTGTTAGACATCTCCCCTTTTAAAAACCTCCAATAGGAACATTTTATTTATCAGCTACATCAAAACAATTTTAGGCATCTATACAGCAAAAGGATGATTTACTTTGATCTAATTATCCACATGCATCAGTTATCCATATACAAGGGTCATTAGTATTTGTCGCACAATCACAGGATTAGAACTATGTGTCTTATCCATATATAAAATTTTAAATAATTAAACAGATAATTATAAATTAAGATTTCATTTGCCTAAAATGCGTTTGCTTCCTTTTTAATTAAGTAAAAATTTTTATAAATAATTCCTATTCACTTAAGTATTAAATATTCTATAAATAGATAAAAGTATTATATTTTAGTATTTACAGAAAAATGAGTTTTTGCTTTTATGGAAAGACAAATGCAGACTAAATACTAAATTTTTACCATATATTTAGAATTAATTTTAGTAAGTAGAGTAATATTTTATCTTACTTTACAAAGAAAAACGATGAAAATAAAATCCTTAAAAGACAAAAAATAGATATTATTCAATATAATTCTATCATTTTGAAGAACATGCCTTAATAACATTCCTTATAAAAGATTCGCAATATAAATCCAAGTTTTTTATTTGAGAAAATCTTAATAATTTTAATAATAAATGTACCAAAAAATACAAATTTTTTGTCAATTTTACATACTAAATAACTATTTTATTAAAATAAAATCTTAATTAAAATTATACCAAGTTCAAGAACTGATATTTTAAACATGTCATATAATGTTTAGTAATCAATTTAGCTAAAATATTAATTAGAGAGAAATAATACTTGCTTACTTTAAAGAAGAAAATGTTTCCAAAAAAAGCTAAAATATTATATAAAAATTCATTTTATGAATAATTTAATTTTTTATTGAACTTGATTTTAAACTAAATGCGATTTTTTCTAAATAAAAAAAATGATTGAATAAGAAATTCATAACAAATATTTAAATATCTTATTTATTAATAAAAATATTATTTATTGTATTTTTGAATTTTTATTTGGCTTTGACTTCAGAATTTTTTTGTAAATACACTTCTTGATTAAGATATTTATTAAATTAATTAAAAATATTTATGAAATTAATTAAGTATTGGAATGAAAATAATGTAATTCATTATTTTTTGCTTCAAATCATATAAAAATAAATCAAGGTTATAGAAAAAAATTATTTGTGGGATGAATCTTTTCTATTTACTTGATTTTTGTTTTGATTGTTAGTTTTAATTATTTCATTTTCTTAGAGTAGCTTTAACCTAGATACATCTAAAATGAGAACTTTAGAGAGTAATTTTTTTTAGTTTTTCAATTTAAAACTTCAATAAAAATAAAAATTCTCTTAATCCTCAAAAATTTAAACACCCTCTTAGCTTTAAAGCGGCTTCTTACTCTTTTATAAAAATATTAAAGTGTAAGCAAGTTATCAGAGCAGAGAGACCCTAACTAAACATTTGTGATAAATAAAGTGGATTAAATCAGCTTATCTAATTTATTACTATTTAAGAAAAATAGGTAAAAATAAAAAAGTTCTAGATAAAGTTATTTTGATTTTTAATAGTAAATCAAAGATAACTAACCATAAAAAAAATTATTTCAAAAACAAATAAATAATTTTAGAGTTTATCAATTTATTTTTTAATTAAATATTATTATAAAAATTTTTTAATTAAAATTACCAAAATTGCTAGTGTAGCATTTTTTTTTTGATAGCTTGCAACTCGTTAAGATTAAAAAAATTAAAAATTAACAAATAATTTAATTGATTTAAATTGATTGACTTTTTGAATTAATTTTAGAATTTTATTTTGTATTTTTTAATTTTTAAAATCTTTTAAATATGTAACAAAATAATTTATCTTTAAACAAATTTTATATGAAATACTATTTTTCTTTTTCTTAATTTAAATTAAATATTTATTATTTTATATAAAAGAAATATTGAATACATTTATTATTTCAATTAATAAATTTTAAAATTCTTTCTTTTATTATTTATCCATATACAAGGATCATTAATATTTGTAGTGCAGTCACAGGATTAGAACTATGTGTCTTATCAATATATATAATTTTAAATAATTAAATAATTCCTATTAGCTTAAAATGTTAAATATTCTCTTTAGAATTAAAAATATTAATTATATTTTAGTGTTTACAGAAAAATCAGTTTTTACTTTTTACAAAAGGGCAAATAGAAACTCAAAACAGAACAAACTAACTTTTCACCATATATTAAGTCAAATTAATTTTTCTGAATATTTTATCTTACTTTTTTTTACAAAGAAAAACTATCAAAATAAAATCCTTCAAAGATAAAAAATAAATCTTATTCAATATAATTCTATCATTTTGAAGAATATGCCTCAATTACAATCTGAAGAAAAGATTCTTTTAAATTATTAATTCTATTAGATATTCTAAACCTCGTTGGTTTCTCAATAACCATTTTATTAAAATAAAATCTTAATTTAAATATTATGCAAAGTCAAAGCACTGATAGTTTAAACCTCTCAAAAAAAAATTTTGATATGAATTCATTAAAAAATATTAATTATAAATTTAAGTAACCAATTTAGCTAAAATATTGATTAGAGACTTTGATTTCTGAATTTTTTTTATTGCAATTATAATTTGTGATAAAGATATTTATCAAATTAATTAAAAATATTGATGAAATTAATCAAGCTTTGTAATGAAAATAATGTAATACATTATTTTTTGCTTCAAATTATCAAAAAATAAATCAAGGTTTTCAGAAAAATTTTATTGGTGGGATGAATCTTTTCTATATTCTTATTTATTTTGATTGTTAGTTTTAATTATTTAATTTTATTAGAGTAACAATAACCTAGACACTTTCAATATTAAAACTTTAGAGAGGAATTTTTTTAGTTTTTTAATTGAAATCTTCAATAATTATAAAATAAATATCTTTCTTAATGCTCAAAAATTTAAATACCCA
Organism: Tetrahymena elliotti 4EA; assembly: GCA_000231825.2. Taxonomy (NCBI): domain Eukaryota; phylum Ciliophora; class Oligohymenophorea; order Hymenostomatida; family Tetrahymenidae; genus Tetrahymena; species Tetrahymena elliotti. The sequence goes on from JH720333.1 coordinate 689,328, forward strand.
TTTAACTTGAAAGTGGCTACTTACTTTCTTATAAAAATTTTAAAATGCAAGCTAGTTGTCAGAACAGAGAGACCCTAATTAAATATTTATATAAATAAAGTGTATTATTAGCTTATCTAATTTATATTTATACTTTTAAAATTAAAAAGGAGGCCATTATCATAATGATCTTTTTAAGGAGTGAGCTCATTTATTAATATCTGTTAGTCTTCCAGCTTATCAATTTAAAGAAGTAGGAAAGTAGAAATAAAATTGTATTTTAAACATTTTAGAGTGCAAAAACTTGAAATTAATTAGATATTTGAAGATAATTCATTTTGCTTATCTATTTTTATTGAGTGATATGATAAAATCTTTTTAATATCATAAATAAATTTCAAAAGTATTTATTATAAGTAAAATGTTTATATCTGTATCTATTATCTCTAGATATCATTAATAAATTACAAATATATCCGTAGAAAAATTGTTGCTTTCAGCTTAAGTATTACTAAAAAGATGAATTTTAGACTATTTAAAGAAATTAATATTTGTTCTCTGAAATAATAAAATGCATAAGTTGAATTTACTTATTATTTGAAGGAAGATATAAAAATTAAAAAATCTAAAAAATTTAAAACAGATATTCGTGTGTTCCTACTAAATTTTGATAATGAAAATTTAGTGGTAAGTAATAATTGATAAATTAAAATAATAGATGAGGTTATTAGCTAAGGTAAAAATAAAAAAGTTCTAAGTAAACTTATTTTGATCCTAAAAGTAAATTCGCCAAGATAACTAGCCATAAAAAAAATTAATTAAAAAGCAAATAAATAATATATATATAGAAGTGAATCCTAAGATTCTGCTATATATAATAGCTATTTTAACAACATGTATGGTGAAATAATTTTTAATTAACTAATATTAGTATAAAAATTTTTAAATTTAAATTAACAATAGAAGGAGGTATATTAAAATTAAACAATCAAACAATACCTAATGATTTAATCATGATAATGAATACTCACTCATACATAAAATATTTGTGCTCTTGAATTATATACTTTTTAAATGTAAGGTATCATAAATGGAGTATTATTTCTGTAAGATATTTATTTTTTAAAATCATTCATTTAAAAAAAATTGCGAATATTCCAAATAGAAAAACTTGATAAAAATATAAAATTCATTGCAACCATAATAAATTTTGAATTTGATGTTCAAAATCCAAAATTTTTTATCATTAAGAAAGCTTGGTCTAGTTTATTAAATGAGCCTAAACTTGGAAAATAGTTCTCCTCCTTGACTAAAAGTGATCCTTAAAATGTAAATAGAAGATATTTTTAATATTTTTCAAAATATAAATACTCTTAATTCCTTCTACTCCAAAAAAATAAATATGATTGAGAAGCAAAATTAAATTTTTAGATATTTAGTTGATAATTAAATTGCAATTTACATTTTTACTGTTTGTTTCTAATGAAAAGGAATTAAAAATTTAAATATTGATAATCTAAATTGAGAATCTAAAATAATTAGATTTTTATGATTTTTTGAATATTTATTGGCCTACTCTTTCTCATTTTTGTAATAAATAAATAGAAGATTATTCTTAATTGTGATATTAATAAACTGAGATATATTTCCTAATAAAAAGTAAAAGATTAAATAAATTGAAATAAAATTATAAGAAACATTAAAAATATTAAACAGATGAGTCAAGTTAAAAATTTTAGCTTTATAAGATATTTTGATATTTTAGCTCCTCCATATTATCAAAAAATAAATTAAGATCACTATAAAAAGAAAACAGTCCTTGGCGGATTATTGTCTTTATTGATAATTGTGGGATCATTGTCATATTTTATATATTTAATGATATAATTTTAAATTGGAGGAATCTCTCCCAAATAATCATAATTTGATGAGTTTAAAGAAGAAGGAGTTTAATATGAATTTCCATCACGAAGCTTATCAATAAATATATATTAACTTTAAAATAGTATAGGAATAATTGAATAATAAACAAAAATACAATTCTTTGATATTGTTTTGGTTAATTCTAGCAATAATGATGTTATAAATGCAATATTTACATAAAATGTCTTTACATTTGGCTTTAACAAAAATTATCCTACTTTCAGATTGGAAAGAAGTACTTTACCTTTTTAAGGAAATAATATTATTCTTATAGTATAAAAGTGTTCTGGGAAATTTATGAGAGATGAAAGTTATAGATGCGCAACTAGTGCTGAGAGAGATAAGCTTTTGATGAATTATGAATTATATGTAGATGTTATCTTATTAGAAAAGAGTTTTTCAATTAAAAAAGGGGAATTATTAGAAAGATTTTTTTCATCTTAAAATTTCTTTAGCAACACAAAAAAAGCTTTAAGCGTTTTAACTCCAAAGAGATAAGATATTGAAGTATAAACAGGATTATTCTTTTAACAGAAAAAATCTTATCAATAAATATATGAGTTGAAGTAAAATAACTTCTACAGCCAGCTTTATCCATCAGATTAAACATATGCTGAAATACTGATAACAATAGATGATATGGTAAGATAAACATAAATATAATATCCATAATTGCCAGAAGTTTTTGCTTAAGTATGGGGTATAACATCTATGCTCTTATTAATTAGATATGTATTTTAGTATATTGCATAAGCAACTCTCGCTTAAGATTTTTTAGGCATTTAACTAAAATATTACTACAAAAAAACAGCTTTGAGATTGTTTGGATAAAAAGAAAATTAAACACAAAAAGATGAAAATTCTAGCTATTTTAAGCAAGCTGAAACTATTATTAAAAAAAATGAAGAGATCTAACAAGTAAGTTTTAAAAAAAACTTAAAAGGTTATTTCAACATTTCAAGCTATCAAAAGTAATCCAATTTTAACAAATCTATCTTTTATTGCTATTTTATAAAATAGAATAAGTTTTTTTTTCATTTAAAACACAACTCAGTTTTTCATAGACAAAAATTATTTCTTTCTAACATTAAATTTTATTAAATAAAAAAGATGGAAATTTTTTTTCTTTCCTAAATTCTGTTTGAAAAGAAAAAAACAGGTGACTTAAAATGAGTAGCTATTAGACTAATTAATTAGACAAACTAGTAAAGATATGTCTGTTTTTGAGATGTAAAAGGAATTAATAAAATTAAGGACAGCAATTAAATTATTACTAACGCCTGAATAATATTCAGCCATTTAAATGTGTGGATGTGATTTAGTGATAGATCAATAATTTAATAACAATTAGCCTGAATCAAATTTAAATCAGGTAGTATTCAACAGTTAGGACTAATCGTGTAATAATAACAGAGAGTCTACATCTAGTATTTCTGATATACAAATTCCTATCAGCAACTATCAAATAAACAATTCTATTATTTAATAGCCATAAGAAAAAGCTTTAAATCACTTAGAATTGATGAATTAAATAGATACAAATCCTAATTATAGGCAAATCTGCTTAGAAAAATTTATTGATGATGATTAATAAAATTGTAGTTAAGATTAATAGCTGTTAAATTAAAGAATACTTAACAGTATGATAGGATTTTAATCTGATTATAATGCTCTAAAAGAAATCAAGCAATATAATTAACTTAATATATTCAATAATATATCAATTAATAAATGAAAATATGATAGTTAATACTCTAACAGAAAAAAAACTTTACCTTAATATCCAAAATTTCAGTGTATAGCCCTGAAAAGGCAGTACCTTAGGGTACTATACATATATATATAATACTCTAACATTTTCTTATTTTAAATGTAAAATAAATTCTTAAAACAAACTATATAATTTATCTTTAAAATTATATATTTTTGTATTGAATTAGAGGATTCTATCTCTTGATTCTGATCTTAAAGTTAATAAGAAATTAATGTTAATAGTGTAATATGATATTTTATATTTCTATTTAAAATAAATTTTCTTTGAAAAAAAATTGCAATAACATTTAAATATGTCAGAATTCAGTGCATACTATTATTTTATGAAATATTTTAAAAATAGCTTATTTTTTATTTTGTTATTAAATTTTTAATAAATTTTAAAAGTTGAATTGTGCGAATTATTAAAAAAATAAATATTTTTTATTATTATATGAATGAAAGTTATTTTTTCATTGACATGAATAATTTTGTCTATTTTAATAATGAAAAGATTAATTACTTTCAGTGTTTGTAACAAAATTTGAGAGACTTGTAAAGTTTTTAATAAATTTAATTATGATTTCTTATTTGTAATTAAGAATTAATCAGGCAGATCAGAATTAATAGAATTCTTTCATTCTCAAAAAGGTCAAAGTAACATTTTGAAGGTTGTTTGTAAACTTTGTTTCTAAAATTTAGCAGGAATTCATTCAAATAAAAATTTTGAAAGTCAAATAAAAAAATAATAACAAAAACTTTAAATAACTTTATAAATTTAGATATTTTAAAATGACTACAAAGTATGTTAAAAGCTTAGATCTTTTCTCTCTTCCATTTTAGTTTTCTTTTGGAGCTCAAGAAAAATAGAAGAGAACCTTATTAGGTGGTATTCTCTCAATAGGAGTTATTGTTTTGTCTTTAGCTTATTTTATTTATCTCTGCTACCTATATTTTGGCAATATTGTTTAACCAACTATTTCTATAATGGATGAATACACTGCGAGTTCATATAATATGGACTACTTAGATGATATGATAGCATTTAGAGTGGTCTTAGCAAATGGAATGAATTTAACGGATTATGAAAAAATGGTTGGTAAAGTTTATTTATCATATGTAGGAGATTTTAGATATACAGATAGCGCAGGAAATCAAAAGAATAAAACATTTTTTGCTTAACCTTGTGTTGATCCTGCTTTAAATGGATACTAATGTTTTGGTGTAAAAGAATTAAAAGAATTAGAAGCAGATAATTTTTAATTTAATTACGATCCATCAAAGACATTATAAGACAAATTAGCATTATATGTTGCAGCTTGCATTTAAGATTTGCTGCCTGTGGGTAAAACTTGCGCTATTAATCCTTTAGAATATGCTTAAGTACTCTATAACGTTTTTGGGTATTTTGAGACAAGAATAAAATTAATGCAATTTAACACCAAATTGAAGAAATTTGAACAAAAGATAAAGACAGAACAGTACATGTTTGATGAAAATCTAGCTTTTTACAGTAAATATACATTTCAAAAAACTGATTTAAAAATGACAGATGGGTTTATTATTTAATCAACTGTTCGAGATTCTTAGCTATCTGATTATTCTAGAGTTGACTCTGCAATAAGTTAGTCTTATCTATTTAAGGCTTTCAAAGCATAGATATATGGTGGGTTTTATTTCATGCTTGGGCCAAATAACATTGAATGTTCAGTTTAATATCCATAATTTACTTCTTTATTGGCTCAATTTTCTAGTGTTTTTAATACTCTATTAATAATCGGTCTTATAAGTAAAATACTTGCACAGACAGAGATAGTTCAAGATTTCGTATCTCTACATTTATAGGTTTACTATAAATAAACTGCTGTAGAATTACTGAAGGAGCAAGAAAAGAATAATAAAATTTAGTCAAACAACTAGTATGGTATTTATAAGTCTATTAAAGAGAAAGGTTTTAAGAAAATATTCAAAGATTATCTAAATATTAGTCCAATCTAAAGGTAATTTAATTAAAAGCTTATTTTTTGTTGATATATTAATAATAAAATTATATAATAGATTAAAAATGTAGATGAAAAGTGGTTCAGGAAAAGTTACAGATGAAAAATAATCCAAATAAATTCAAATTTATAATCAAATACTAAGTGAATCCATCTAATCATTAGATATTTATGAAATGCAAAAAGAGCTCTTGAGAGTTAAAATTATGTTAAGGATGATGTTTTCTGCAGAGCAATATGCAGCATTATAACTTTGTGGAAGTAGAATAAATTTAGATAATTAAGAAATAGAGGGTATTTCATATCCTTAATCCAGATAGGAATCTGGCGCAACAAATAATTAAATTTTATAAGATTAAGTCTCTAATACAAAACCACAAAATACACATAATAATATTCAGCCCCTATCAGCTCAATAAATTGGTAATGAAAATTAAAACCTCAAGTTTAATGTGAATGCAATCTATTAAGTTAATCAAAGTAAAACTAATTTAAAATACCTTACAAACCATTTAGAAGTTATAGATCAAATTGAGAAAGATGAAGTTTAGTTTTAGAAATATTTAGAGTAATTTATATCAAACAACAAGACTCCAACTTCAGAAATAAACTAAAGAATAATATAATCTATGATAAATTGTAATAATACTAACCAAAATAGCCAGCTCAATGCAGAGAATTTCGATATAGAATCATAAAAAAAACTTTCAAAATTATGAAATTGATTAAAAGTAAAAAATTTATGTAAATTTATGCCATTAAATTATTTTTTAATTTCAAAATTTTTCGATCTTTCTTTTTAAAATATTGAAAACGAATATCAAGTTTTCAAAAATAAATCATATTTAATTAAAAAAGTACTTTCCAGATTTTTTATTATTAAACAACTCTAAAATATTATTTCTAAACAACTCTAAAATATTATTTCTTTTGCTAATTTTTCATAAAATAAATTGAAATGTTAAAAATAAGTAATAGAATAGAAAATGTTTGTTCTTAATATTTAAAAAAACATAAACTTAAAAAAATTAAATATCTTTGAAAAATTGAATTTTTAGAAGTATCTTTGTTTTTTGAATGAATAAACACATTTCTTGATATTCTCTCAGAATCAAAATCTTAAAAGTCTACTTAAAGTATTAATCAATCAACTAATATTAGATATTACAATCATATCAAAATAAATCCATTCAATTTTATTACTTATAAACCAGCAATTATTTTTTCAGTATTTGTGATAAATTAGAATCAAAGTTTTTTCAATAAAAAAAAGATAAAAAAATCATTAATAAAATATGGAATTCATAAAAGAAATTGATTTATTTTCTCTTCCTTTCTAGTTCTCTTTGATGGGAAAGAGTAAAAAGAAGAAAACTTTAATAGGAGGATTAATTTCTATGATAGTAGTTTTTACTTCTTTGATATACTTTATTTACCTTTGCTATCTTTACTTTGGTAATCAATTGTAACCTTCCATCTCTTCAACATTAGAATACTTTCATGAAGAATTTAAAGTGTAATTTGATAAAAATTTAATTGCTTTCAAGGTAGTTTTGCCAAATGGTATGCTGATTTAAGATTTCGAAAGAAGTAAAAATAAGAATTATATTACTATTCTTCCTACTCTATCAACAAAAGATTAAAATGGTAATGAGGTTTATCAAAATCTTAGTCTTATACAATGCGAAGATCCTGATTTAAAAGACTACTATTGTGTGGATTTTTCAAATGTAAACTAAGATTAGGTGAATTAACCTTTTTTAACTTACTTCCCATAAGACAATTAAAAGTAGAAGCTACAAGTTTTAATGTTATATTGTGATAACAATATTGATACTGATGCCATTTGTGCAAAGCGTGAAGAAACTTAAAATGAGATTATTAATTTTAATACTAAGGTTTACACAAGAGTTACAAGCTAGTAATATAATCCAAGTAAGAGATAATTCGAAAAAAAGATCAAGCTAGAACAGTTTTATTTATCAGATAATTTAGTTTTTTTAGGAAAATTTAGTTTAAAAAGTACTACAACTACTATTAATGATGGATTTATCATCTAAAAATAGAACTCTTACACTTATATTTCTGATTATTAAAAGACTAATGAATATAGTACTTCTACTTTTATGTAAAACTAGATTTAGTTAGATATGATAGGAGCTTGTTTTTTTTATTTAGATGAGAATGGAAAAAATGAATATGTATAATTTGTACAATTTCCAAGTATTTTAGCATAATTTATGAGTATTTTTAATTCACTATTGGTGATAGGAATTATTTGCAGAGAATTTTCTTAAAGCTAAATGATTTAAGATTTTATGGAAATTTAATTAAAAAATTACTATAAAAAAAGTGCAATTGAATTTATTCATGAGGTTGAAACAAAAAAATAATCAAAATCTATCTCTGATTATTTTTAAAGTAATCTAATGCAAACATATAAGTAAATATCCAACATGAATTACAAATATTATATGCAACAATTTTTGGACACTACTTTTTACAATAAGTAAAATAAATAAAATTTCTTTTTATATAAATAATTTTAATAAAATATTTTTTAAATAGGATTAAGCTTTTAATCTTTTCTAAAGGAGGGAAAGCCAAATAAAATGAGCCAAAATAAGTTAAAATTTACAAAAAACTAATGGATTCGACTTATGAATAGTTAAGTATTTATGATATTCAAAAAGAGCTATTAAAATTAAAAATGATGGTAAGAATGAATTACTCTGTTGAGTAATATGCTGCCCTCTAGCTTTGTGGTCTAAGAATATTATTAGATGAAAACATACCAAACATTGATGATTCAATTTCAGAAAATATATAAAAAGAAGGAAGTTTGTTATTTGACTCAGTTAGATCTAATGAAAAAGTAAATGAAATTAAAATAGAGTAATAAGAGCAAGAAAAAAATTTAAAACCTTAATAAAAAGAATAGCTCATTCAATTAAATAATTAGGAGCTTTAGGGAATTCAAAACAGAAAAACAGATGAATAATTAATTGCAAACATTAATATTGGAGAGATACAAAATGCAGAACTCCTAGAAGAGAGTACGAATAAGTAATAGGTAAAATAATCAAATATTTTTGATTAAGAAGAAAATGTATACAAATTAGATGATAACAAAAACAATTAATAATTTAAAAGACTAAATTTCAAAAGTATTTCGCTTAATCATTTAGAAAAAATAGAAAGATTAGAGAAGGATAATAAATATTTTGAATTAAAAGTGAATTAATTTTTTAACAAAACAAATCTGAATACTTTGTTAGATTAAAGGATTTTAAATTGTCTAATAACCTAAAAATAATATAAATTAGATACATAATCATATATTCAAAATTCTAAAAACACCTAAAAATGAAAATTAATAAAAATATTTTTGTTATTTTCTATTTATTATGTTATTTTATTACTTTAAAATCTTTAAATTAAAATAATTACTCAAAATTATTTTATTATTTTACATTCTTTATTAGAATAATGCACTTAAATTTAAAAAAAATAATTTTAATCTGATAAAACTTAAAAATTTATTTTAAAAATGAATTAAAAAAATTTAAGTAATTAACTATTTTTAAAATAAATTTTTCATTTTAATAATATTCAAGCATTTTATATTTAAAATATTTCTATTTTAGCCAAAAAAATTATTAATTTTTTATGACTATGAAAGTTTTGTTTAAAAAATGAAAATAATTTTAAATATATTATGAACAATAATTATGTTAAGAAAGAAATATTTATAAATTAGGAGAAAGAGTTTCTTTCATAGATTAATATTAAATGGTATAATTAACAATAATAAATTTTAATACTCAAATCCTCATTTATCAGAATATTTGGCTTTTCGAAATTTGTGGCTCGAAATACTAGTAAATTATGTAATAATCAAATTAACAAAATTTAATTTAATAATCCATTAGAAATTAGTAAATAAATAATGTTATTATCTTTCTTCTAATTAGCTAGTTTCAAATATTATTATTACACAAAAAATTAGACACTAAGAAAGATTGCTTACTTATTCTAATTTAAATCTTACATTAAAAAATGTTACGAAATCTAAATCAAAGATTTTATAAAAAATTGCAAGAAAGTTAAAACTCTTTTGAAATCTTTTAAGTTTTAATTTTATTTTAGTAATTAAAACCAAATCGATTAAATTAATTAATTAAATTTGTATTAAACATGTCAGAAAGCAGAACAATTTCTACTTTGAAAAGATTTGATATTTTTGCTCTCCCTTTTTAATTTACATTTGGGAATAATGAAAAAGAAAAGAAAACAACAATTGGAGGTCTAATTTCAATAGCTATTCTAATTACTTCATCTGTATATTTTGGATATCTATGCTATCTGTATTTTGAAAATAAAGTTTAGCCTTAAGTAGTTTCTTCAAATATCTTTTAGAAAGAGCCATACACAGTACAATTCAAATCAGATTTTATTGCAGTTGAAGTTATATTACCTAGTGGAGAGAATTTATATGATTATTAAAAGAAAACAGGTAAAACTTACCTAAATATTTTAGCTGTTCATAAAACTGGAGATGTTATTTTTAATTTTCTTCCTCAACCATTAATACCTTGCGCTGATTAGGATTTACAAGGATATATGTGCTTAGATTCTAGTAAAGTTGGAGATGGAGATAACCTTTTCTCTTTAACATATAATCCTGAAAATTTAGAATTAAGTACATATAATATTGTGTTTGCAATTTGTAATTCTTCATTAGCAAACAATAATTGCGAAAAGGAGGAAGTAATTAGAGATACAGTTATTTCTTATAGTACATAATTAACTATAAGATTGAAGTTGAAACAATTTAATACATCAACTAAAGTGTTAGAAGAAAGAATTGTGAAAGAGCCATTTTATTTTGATACTAATTTAGGATTTTACACTAAATTCCATCTATAAAAAACAGATTTAACTGAATAGTAAGGTTTTATTATATAAAATTCTGAATATAGCTCCTACTTTTCTGGTTATGCTCGTAGAGAAATATTTTCTACACAATCATATATTAAGAGTTAGATGAAAATGAATTTATTAGGTGCAGTAGAATTCTTTATAGGTTCAGAGAGTATCAGTTTAAATATTTAATTCCCTTAATTTACTTCCCTCCTTGCATAATTTACAAGCGTTTTTAATTCTTTGCTCTTCTTAGGTATAATAAGTAAGTTCTTTGCTGAATCCGAAATATTCAGCTAGGTTGCAGAAATGCAGCTGAAAATCTATTTTAAAAAATCTGCTCTGTTTATTTTGTAATAAATTGGTTAAGGAGAAAATACCAATAGAGAATAATAAATTAGTTTAGACAAACTCATAAATTATATTAAGAATGCAGATTTCAAAAATTTAGGCAAAAAAATGAAGATCAGTTTTTTAAGGAAGTAATTACTTTATTTTAATTCAAATTATAATAAAAAATATAAAAATAGGATTATGTATGTGTTCTTAGGTAGAATAGATAAGGAAGAAAAAGAATCAATTTAAGTAAAGATGTTTAAGTAAATAGTCAGCTAATCTAATAAGGCTTTGAACATATTCGAAATTTAAAAAGAGTTGTTGCAAATGAAAATTATGCTCAGACTAATTTTATCAGTAGAATAATATGCAGCGATTTAGCTTTGTGGAAGTAAGCTGCCTATAAATAGTGAAACTCGAAAAGACTAAGATTAAGAAATAGTAGAAGGTATTAAACAGGAAGAAAGTCAAATATCGAACTAGATAGTGAGTTAAGATCAAAAATTAGATAAGAGTATTGAAATGAAAGAAGGCAAATAAAACTTTTAAAGTAAAACTCCAAATCATATAATATCATTTAATAAAGAAAAATAAGAATCTGTGAGAAAATTGACATCAACTGTTTATCCGATGAGCGTTGAATAGTAAATTCTTGATAAATGCAATAATGTACAATAATAAGCAAAGTTAATAAGTCATTTAGAAAAAATTGACTTGATAGAAAGAGATGAGTCATTCTTCAAAGAGTGCTTAGATAACTTTTTATTAAAAAAATATGAACCTTAATCTGAAATAGATAAACGAATTCTAGAATGCATGATAGGATAAGATGATCTAAATTGAATGAATCTCAATAATCTTCAATTTATTGGTTTTCAATAAAAAATTAAACGAAATAAAAGAACTATAAATCCAATTATTAAATTTAAATTTCAAAAATGTTATTTACATAATAATTATTATCACAGAATTTAAAATTTGATTTTATTTATTTTTTCAATTTAGTTTTTTTTAAAAAAGATAAAATGATTTTTTATCTCTTGAAATTGGGAATCTAAATGAAGTTATTAATTTATTATATTTAATAAGGGATAAGAATTTTAAAAAGCTTGAGAAAAATAACATACCTAATTTATCTAATTGAAAAATGTGAATGAATAAATTAATATTTTTAAATAAATGTAGGTAATTAATTATTGTATTTTTTTTAATATGTAAATAATGATTGTAATATTTTTTACTCACTTTTCAAAATAAATTTAAAATTTAAATTATTATTTAAAGTATATATAAATCATTCAGCCAAAAAAATTTATTTATCTATCTAATACACAACGCAAAGTGTAAAGCCAAATATTTTAATTTTGGTTGGTTTAGCTGTTATAAAGAGATTATCTTTTACTTATTTACCTGAAATTTTAATAATCAGATATTTTAATTTTCACATTTTAGGTTTTGTATTAAATTAATAATCTTAATAAATCAATTAATCTAAAAACTAGTTGTAAACATAAATCATACATAAAATGTCTGAATCATAAGGACTCTCTAAATTCAAAAAATTTGATATATTCGCTCTTCCCTTCTAGTTTACATTAGGCGATAATGAAAAGGAAAAAAAAACAGTTGTCGGAGGTTTGATTTCTTTAGCTATTTTAATCGTATCTTCATTCTATTTTGGATACCTTTGCTATCTTTATTCCTAAAACAAAATATAGCCCTAAATAGTTTCTACTAATTTTTATTAATCAAGTCCTTATGGCATATAATTCTCTTAAAATTTTCTTTCTTTTAAAATAATAATGGCTAATGGTTAAAATCTATATGATTATTAAAAATCTACTGGCAAAGTGTATCTTAATCTTCTATCATCACACTTAACTAATGGATAAACTTTTGATTTCCCAACTTATCCTCTAATTCCTTGCAGCGATGATTAATTATCAGGATATATGTGCTTAGATTCTAGTAAAGTTGGTGATGGAGATAACCTTTTCTCTTTTAAATATAATCCTGATAACTAAGAAGAAAATGTGTATAGTATATATTTTGGTATCTGTGATTCTAGTAATATTCAAAGTCCTTATACATGTGAAGATGAAAAAATAATTAGAGAAACAATTATTACTTATAGTACATTTATTACTATGAGAATTGCATTAGAGTAATTTAATACAGAGAAGCAAATTATTTAATAAAGAATAGTAAATGAGTAATTTTATTTTGACACTTAATTAGGCTTTTATTCAAAAATCTATTTTTAAAATACTGACCTTACACAGTAGTAGGGATTTATATTATAAAGTTCTGAATATTCAACCTACCTTTCTGGCTTTACTCGTAAAGACATATTTTCGTCTCAAGAAATGATTAAGAAAGAATTAAAAAGGAATCTATTAGGAAGTATTGATTTTTTTATGGGCCCAGAAAGTATCAATTTAAATATTTAATATGCATAGTTTACCTCGCTCTTGGCCTAATTTACTAGTGTCTTTAATTCATTATTATTTGTAGGAATAATAAGCAAGTTCTTTGCAGAATCTGAAATATTCAACTAAATTGCAGAAATGCAGTTGAAAGTTTATTTTAAAAAATCCGCTCTATTTATTTTATAATAAATTGGATAAGGAGAAAATGTGCAAACAGAGTAATAAAAAGGTTTAGATAAATTATTGAATTACATAAAAAATGCAGATTTCAAAAATTTAGGCAAGCAAATGAAAATCAGCTTAACAAGAAAGTATTTATTTTTTTTATTTTACTCGAAATTAATTTAATTTAACAAAAAGGATAATGTATGTGTTCTTAGGTAAAATAGATAAAGAAGAAAAAGAATCCATTCAAGTAAAGATGTTTAAATAGATAGTCAGCTAATCAAATCGGGCTTTAAATATTTTTGAAATTTAAAAAGAAATTTTATAAATGAAAATCATGATGAGACTAATCTTATCAGTTGAACAATATGCGGCGATCCAACTTTGTGGGAGCAAACTCCCAATAAATAATGATGAGTAATAAGAATAGGAATAATAAATGATAGAAGGTGTTAAAGAGGAAGAAAGTTAGGTAGATAACTAGATAGTAAGTTAAGATTAAAAACTAGAAAGGAGTATGGTTTTAAAAGAAGACATAGAAAACCTAAAAGAGAAAGGCTTAAATGGTAATTTATAAATTGATAAAGATAAACAGGAATCTATAAGAAAATTCACTTCAACAATTTATCCGATTAGTATCGAATAATAAGTGTTTGGCAAAAAGAATTTAAATTTGCAAACAAGATTGATAAGCCATTTAGAAAAGATAGATATGATAGATAGAGATGAATTATTTTTCAAAGAATGCTTAGATAAATTTTTAGAAAAATAATAACAACCTTAATCTGAAATAGATAAAAGGATTCGAGAATGCATGATAGGATTGGATGATCTGAAATGAAAATACTTTAAATAAAAAGAATTTGATTTTCGAATTTTAAATTTTTCTATTTCTAAAATTTAAATTATTAAAGTAATATGGTTAATATAAAATGTAAATTTTTTATTATATAATTTAAAGAAGTTACACAATTGAAAACTATTTTAAAAATTATGTAATGCGTGCGTATTTATTTTTCACTTAAAAATAATTATTAAGTAAAGAAATTAAAAATAAAATTTATCTCTTAATATTCCTTCCAAATTTAATGATATTATTAATCCAACGAAAAACAAAATTTAATTTATGGATATGGATATTTTATTTTGCTGTTGGTTAAATTGATTTAAATTTTACTTCTTTATTTAGATCTTTTTTTTTCAGTTTATGAAAAAATGATCAATAATTAGCTACGAAAAAAATAATAACTAATTATCAAAATAATTAAAAACAGATTTAATAATATTTGCTTAAAAAAAAGAGTTAATTGAATACTAAAATTTAAAATGTCTGAATCAAAAATCAAATCGAATTTGAGATAGTTAGATATTTTTGCACTTCCTTTTTAGTTTACATTTGGTGATAATCAAAAAGAAAAGAAAACAGTTGTTGGAGGTTTGATTTCTTTTGCGGTTTTGGTTCTTTCTTCTTTATATTTCGGATATCTGTGCTATCTTTACTTCTAAGATAAGGTTCAGCCATAAGTGGTTGCTTCAAATGTATACCAACTAAATCCATACACCTTAGAGTGCTTAAAATTACATTGTCTGATGGTTCATTACTCTATGATTTTCAAAAAAAAAAGGAAAGGTTTATCTTAATGTTTATGTAATTCACTTAACAACTGGAAATTCTTAAAATTATACACCCCACCCATTGGTTCCTTGCATAGATGATGATTTATAATGATATATGTGCTTTGATTCTAGTAAATTCGGAGATGGAGAAAATCAATTTTCATTTAACTACGATCTAGATAATCTGTAAGATAATATATATAGTATTATGTTTGGTATCTGTGATCATAATATGCTAGAGAGTCCTAATGTTTGTGAAGAGGAATCAGTTATTAGAAATACTGTATTAACTTACACTACAAAGGTTTAGCTGAGAATGACATTGAATTAATTTAATACATAAAATAAAAGTATGGAATAAAGAATAGTAAAAGAATTATTTTTTTAGAATAGGCTTTAACTTTTTATTCTAAGATATATTTATAAAAAACTGATCTTGAGCAGTAAGAAGGATTTATTCTTTAAAATAGTAAAAAAAGCTTTTATTTTTCTAATTATATTCGTAGAGATATATATACTACATAAGCATAGATAAAAAGCTAACTATAAACGAATACCATAGGGATATTAGATTTTTACTTGGGTTCTGAAAGTATCAGCTTAAATGTTTAATATGCTTAATTTACTTCACTATAGCCTAATTTACAAGTGTGTTTAATTAATACTTTATTGATTTTAGGGATTATTAGTAAATTTTTTGCTGAATCTGAAATCTTCAGTTTAGTTGCTGAATTGTAACTCAAAGCCTACTTAAAAAAATCAGCTCTTTTTATTTTACAGCAAATTGATTAAGGAGATAATATATAAACGGAATAATAGAAAGGTTTAGGCTTTTTGTTAGACTGTATAAAAAGTGCAGATTTTCAAAAGATGAATATTAGCTTTCTAAGAAAGTATTTATTTATTTTTTTTATTTTTATTTAGGTTTAATTTTATTTTTAAAAATAGAATAATGTATGTGTTCTTAGGTCGGATAGAATAAGAAGAAAAGGAATCATTTTAAGTTAAGATGTTCAAGCAAATAGTAAACTAATCAAATAAAGCTTTGAACATATTTGAAATATAATAAGAACTATTGTAAATGAAGATTATGATGAGATTAATTTTATAAGTTGAGTAGTATGTGGCTATATAGCTTTGTGGTAGCAAACTTCCAATCAACCAAGAAGAGCAAGAATAATAATTATTACAAAAGGTTTAAGAGGCACCTTAACAAGATGAAAGCTCAATGAAAATCAAGTAGATAGAAAACAAAGATTAAAAACTAGATAACAGCCTTATGGATGGTAAAGATGATATTGAAAAATTACAACCCAAAATGTAAAGCAAAGCATCATTAAAAAGAATAAAATTAGAACCTTTGAAAAATATGAATAATTCTATTGTTCATCCTGTTGCATTTGAATAATAGTTAATTGCTAAAAAAAACAAATCTTTAAACAAAATTAATAAGTCACCTAGAAAAAATAGATATGATTGAAAGAGATGAGCTATTTTTCAAAGAATGTTTAAACAAATTTTTATTAAAATAGTCTTCATCAGAGTCTGAATCTCTTTCTGAAATTGATAAAAGAATTATGGAATGTATGATAAGAGTAGATGATCTAAATTGAGTAAACATACCACACTTCTCATGAAATTATTTCATAAAACTATGAAAAGTATTTTTATGTTTTTTCAATAAAACTTATCAGGCTACAAGTTTATATATATACATCTCTAGTAATGGTTTTAAACTTTTTGTAATATTTTAAAAATCTAAATTTCATAAATATTTTTAGGTGACCGAAAATAGATTCAAATTTTATCTTGAGAAAGAAAATTAATTCCATGATTTATCTTAAATGGGTTTTTTAATACATAATTTCTTACATCCAAAGACCATTTTACTTAAGCGAAAATAAACTCATTAGAAACTATTTCAAAAAAATCATTAAAATAAAATGAGATAGATAATCAAGATTTTATAAACATAATAATACAATTTAATTTGGATTATTATCGCACTTCAAAATATGAGGTTAGCTTTAACCATACAAAAAAATAGTATTGGTATAAGGTCACATTATTGAAAAATAGATAATTATAAAAAAATAAATAAAACTGAATCTCTAAAGAATTTATTATGAATAAATTTCTTTGTTCTTCACAAATGATAAGTTTAACAAATTAACTGAAAATTAAAAAAAATGCCTTGTATTCTTTCTTTTATTGAAAATAAAAACAAATTGCAAATAATATAGACTTAATTATGAAAAATGTAACAATCAATGATAAAAAAACTAGACATATTTGCTTTACCTTTTCAATTTTCTTTTGGAAATTATGAGAAAGAAAAAAACAGTAGTAGGAGGACTTATCTCTATCGAAAGTTTTGGCTACTTCTTTAGTATATTTCATTTATCTTTGTTATTTATATTTCGATAACAGGATTCAGCCTTAAGTAGTTCAAACAAACATCTTTTAGAAAGAACCTTTTAGTATAGAATTCTAATAAGATTTTATTGCAGTTAAAGTTATTATGGTGAACGGACAGAATCTCTATGATTTTCAAATGAGCACAGGAAAAATCTACTTTAATGTTCTATCAAACCATTTTAAGAATGGAACAGAAGTTAAATTCAATACTTATCCTTTGGCTCCTTGCTTCGACTAATAACTGAAAGGATATATATGTTTTGATTTAAGGAAATTTGGAAATGAAAATGGAAAATTTGAATTTCGCTATTATCCTACAAATATTAAATAAAGCAAATTTAACATTTTTTTTACCTTATGTGAATAACCACAACTTCCTAGTTCCTTATGTTTGTGAAGATGATTAAATTATTCGAGAAACT
Source organism: Tetrahymena elliotti 4EA (assembly GCA_000231825.2). Classification (NCBI taxonomy): domain Eukaryota; phylum Ciliophora; class Oligohymenophorea; order Hymenostomatida; family Tetrahymenidae; genus Tetrahymena; species Tetrahymena elliotti. The sequence continues at coordinate 707,292 of JH720333.1, forward strand.
GTAATAACATATGCAACTTAAATTACTCTTAGGATTAGTCTTTCTCCATACAATTCATAAACAAAGTAACTAGAGAAAAGAATAATTTCTGAACTATGTTATTTTGATAGTAGTTTAGGTTTTTACTTCAAGTTTGTCTTGTAGCAAACTAATCTCATCAAATAAGAAGGGTTAATTATTTAAAATTCTGAATATTAAAGCTATTTTTCTGGATACAATCTTAAAGATTTTTTTGCAACTTAAGCTCTTGTTGAAAATTAGATTTAATTCAAAGCTTTAGGATATTTGAGTTTTTTGTTGGTTCTGAAGGTGTGAATTTATATATTCAATATCCACATTTCACTTTCCTATTAGCTCAATTTACAAGTGTTTTTAATTCTCTACTTTTTATAGGAATAATAAGTAAATTCTTTGCAGAAACTGAGATTTTTGGTCATATTGCTGATATGTAACTAAAAGTTTACTTTAAAAAATCAGCATTATTCATTCTAAAAAAAATTGGAAAGGAAAACGAAATTAATAAAGCATAAGAGTAGGGATTAGATAAGGTATGGGATTGTATAAAGAAAGCAGATTTTAAAAATTTAGGTTAAAAAATGAAGATAAACATATTCCGAAGGAAAATATTTAAATTAAATTAAAGTTAAAAGTAATATTTTATCACAATAATAGGATTATTAATTCAAAAAAAGTAAAAAAAAGAATCAATCTAGGTTAAGATATTGATGAATCTAAGAGGGTTATGAATATATTTGAAATTTAAAAAGAAATTCTTTAAATGAAAATAATGATGAGAATAAAGCTATCTATCTGTTGAGCAATATGCTGCTATTTAGCTTTGTGGAAGTAGTCTACCTATTTTCTAAGAAATTTAAAATGATCAACTAATAGGAGAAAAATAAAGCGAAAAAGAGGAAAAAAGTCAAAGAACCATAGAAGAAAATGTTTCGGATATTAAAGAAGAAAGATAAGGTTTAGATAAAAGTTAGAATAATATTTTATCTTTTACATTAGAAAAATAAGAATCAGCAAAAAAAGCTACATCAGTTGTATAGCCAATTTAAACTAATAATTGTTCAAATAAATAAGAAACTAAATTTATGGTTATTTGAACATTTCACTTAAAAATCTTCTTTTTAAGTTATTACTGATTATTATTTTTTTATATAAAAACCTATAAAATATGTAAAGTTGATTTATTTGATGTAACAATAAAGATTTTTTTGTTCCTTAAAATTGTTCAATAGAAAGTTAAATGAATTAATATTATTTAGATTTAATTAATAATTAAAAATAACTATAAAAAGGTAAGATAGAATTTCTTAAGAAGTAAACAAACAATTTAAAAACAAACGAACCAACCAACCAACCAAAAATGTCTGAAGAAAAGGCAATATCTAATTTAAAAAAGCTTGATATTTTTGCTCTTCCTTTTTAATTTACATTTGGAAATAATGAAAAAGAAAAGAAAACAATAATCGGAGGATTCATTTCTTTAGCTGTTTTAATTGTGTCTTCTTTTTATTTTGGATATCTATGTTATCTTTATTTCTAAAATATGATATAACCTTAAGTGGTTTCACAGAATGTCTTTGAATAAAATTCATATACATTATAATTTAAAGAAAATTTTATTGCAATTTAAGTTTTAATGCCTGATGGTCAGAATCTTTATGATTATTAGTTAAAAACAGGTAAAGTTTATCTGAATATTATTTCTATCCATTTCATTAGTGGTATGTAATTTTAATTTACACCTTATCCATTAATCCCTTGCAGCGATGAAGATTTGTCAGGATATTTATGCTTAGATTCAAGTAAAGTTGGAGATAAAGATAATACTTTTTCTCTTTAGTATAATCCTGAAAATTTAGAAGAAAATTAGTTTAGTATAATGTTTGGTATTTGTGATCCGAATTTGATATAAAGCCCTTATACTTGTGAAAATGAATAAGTAGTAAGAAACGCATTAATTTCTTATCAAACAGGAATAACTATGAGAATTAATTTATCTTAATTTAATACTAAAACAAAAAAAATAGAATAAAGAGTTATCAAAGAACCATTTTATTTTGATACACGTTTAGGTTTTTATACTAAATTTCATCTTTAAAAAACAGATTTAACTGAATAATAAGGATTTATATTGTAAAATTCTGAATATCGCACCTACTTTTCTGGTTACACTAGAAGAGATATTTTTTCTTCTCAAGAATTAATTAAGGACTAACTGAAATTGAACGTTTTAGGAGCATTAGAGTTCTTTATAGGATCTGAAAGTATCAGTTTAAATGTTTAATATCCCTAATTTACTTCCCTTTTAGCTCAATTTACAAGTGTGTTCAATTCCTTACTTTTCTTAGGGATTATAAGCAAGTTCTTTGCAGAGTCTGAAATATTTAGTCAAGTTGCTGAAATGTAGCTTAAAGTTTATTTTAAAAAGTCAGCATTGTTTATTTTGTAATAAATTGGATAAGGAGAAAATGTTCAAAAGGAATAATAAAGAGGTTTAGATAAACTGTTGAACTATATTAAAAATGCCAATTTTAAAAATTTAGGTAAATAGATGAAGATCAGTTTTTTAAGGAAGTATTTATTTATTTACTTATTTTACTCAAACTCAAAAATAAATTAAATTTTAATGCAAAAGGATAATGTATGTTTTCTTAGGCCGAATGGAAAAAGAAGAAAAAGAAACTATTTAAGTGAAGCTATTTAAATAAATAGTCAGCTAATCTAATAAGGCTCTGAATATTTTTGAAATTTAAAAAGAATTATTGTAAATGAAGATCATGATGAGATTAATTTTATCAGTTGAATAATATGCTGCAATGTAGCTATGCGGAAGCAAGTTGGCTATATGTAATGAAAAGGAAAAAGGAATTGAGGAGATATAAGGTGCTAAAGAGGAAGATAGTTAAATTTTTAACTAAATAGTAAGTCAAGATTAAAAATTAGAAAAGAGTATGGAAATAAAAGATGATAAATAAAACTAAGAGGATAAAAGTTAAAATAATTTTTTATCATTTAATAAGGAGAAGTAAGATTCTATAAGAAAATTTTCTGCAACTGTTTATCCTATCAGTTTAGAATAGCAGATACTTGATTCAAGGAGAAAATAAATCAATTTGATAAGTCACCTAGAAAAAATTGATATGGTTGAAAGAGATGAATGCTATTTCAAAGATTGTCTTGACAGATTTTTATTAAGTACAAAACAAAATAAAAGTGAAATTGATAAAAGAATTCTAGAGTGTATGATTGGCTTAGATGATTAAACATGTGTAAAATGGCAAAATAAAAAAATATCTTAAAATAATGATTTAAAATAAAATAATGAACTTTAATAATGATATTCATTTTAATTCTTTTTATTAAGTGCATCAAATAATTTAAGATACAACATACAATTTCAAATCAAAATATAAAATGGTTAATTTTAAATTAATTTAATCAATTTAAATAGAAATTCGAAACAAATCTCAACTTAATCTACCCTAAAAAACATGAAATAAAAAAGTGACTGACTCTTAATCTACAAAAAGGCATTAAATAAATGATAGAAATTAAAATAAAAAAAAAATGGCTTTAGAAAATAGAAATAAAACAAACTATTAATAGATATTTGCAAAGTTGGAATGAATAAATTACAAAATACAAATTTATGATAACTAAATTTAAGAAATTTTTTGTTTATTACTGATCAAAAATAAAAAATATTTTAAAATTTATTAATAAATGTGTGTCTTTTTAATTAGCATAAAACTTAATTTTTTTTGAATATTTAGCATAAAATACTTTCTATTTGTTTACATTTTATTGAGCTTTGAGGTAATTGTTAAATTATTTCTATTAAAAAAATAATAATTATCAGAATAGTATTTTTTTTTTGTTAAAAATGATACATACCCACATATGCAAATGTAAATTATTTGATAAGGTATAAACAGCTTGTAGCAATTAATCAGAAATAGAAAGATTTTATTTTGATATATTAATAAAAAAGAAGGATTTTAAGAATATATCAATTAATTATTACAAAAAATAATTTATTAGTTAATTTATTTATTTTAAAAAGCAAAGGAAAGTAAGGTATTCTTTGTAAATTAAAGGTAAAAAATTAATATTAAGTTAGTAATTCTAGGTCATCTAGTTATTTAGGTTAGCAATTTTAAGTTTATGGGAAATACTTTGTTAGAATCAACTGATAAATATCCATTAAAGCAGTTCGATTTATGGAGTGAAGAAAAGCCTGAATTATCTGGCTCTAAATTACTTTTTGAGAGTAAAATCTTTCACACAATGAGCTTCAATTTAAAGAATTAAAATTCAAGCATTATTATGAAAGTCTATTTAAAAGAAAATGATTTTGATTAGCGAAATAGTAAAATATATAAGGAATAGTTTGAATATATAAAAAAGAAGTTTAACCCTATATATTATCCAAATGTTCTCCCTTTTATGACTCTTCTGCATTTTGATCAGTATTAGGCTTCTGCAGTATAAGCTTAACCATAATCTTACAATTTCGTAGTTGTTGCAAGATAGATGATGTATTTGACTCTTTCTGAGAGGTTTTTATATAAGCCTTCTTTGTCTTATTTTGAAAAAAATTGGATTCTATTTTAGACATTAGTTGCTATACATTGTGTTCACAATCTTGAAAAAATGTTCCATGGTGCAATAAGATCTTCAAATATATTACTGACTACATCAAATCATGTTTTTTTAACAGATTTTGCCAATTATAAACCCTTATACATTGATGAAGCAAATCAAATTAGAGATTTAAGATTCTTCTACAAAACGCATGAAAACAATTCTACTTTGGCTCCTCAAAAATTTAAAAACAATGTTGAGCATTAATTGATTAATTTAGATTAAATCTCTCCAAAACTACTCAAAGAACTCTAATCTATGGATATTTTTAGCTTAGGTAAAATGATATTCTAAAATAAAACAATATTCACTTAAATAAGGATATTAGAGCTATAAATTTAGATAATTTTAAAAAAATATAATTAGGTTGTGTTATCAGTGATTTATATTTTGAAGGGGATCAGCCTCTATTTACATATGAATAGGTCTAAAAGTTTAAAACAAAGTAATATTCACCAGAAAATATCATTAGAAAAATTCAATGCCAAAAAACTTAAGAATTAGTTAAAAAAATAATCATGGAAGAAAACGAAGAGAATCCTATCGTAATAGAAGATGTAAGATATTATCTCTTTTATATTATTTAGAATATCCAACTATTGGCTTTTATCAGATATTCTAAAGAATATTTGACAAATTTTTTAAAAATTTAAATTATTCTATCTTATATTTTATTAGGTTCTCAAATACTTTATTCAAAACATCATTTAAGACAAAGAAAAATTTATGCTGCTCTATTGTTTAGATATTACAATCTAATCGAATCTTCTCACCAAGCCTGATTATAGAATAGCTTTCTTGAAAGAGATGCTACCAGTTATTCACTAGGTGTGTATTTAATAGGAAAGCAAATAATTTATAGACGACCTTTAACATACATTTAAATATTCTTTACCTCTTAGCTTATAAAAAATTAATTTTAGAAAATAAATCATTGATGCTACTCTAAACTTAAAATTTAAAATTTGGGAAATATTACAATTAGAAATGCCTTTCTACTTAAAGCATGAGAATATTTAATAAAAGTAGTTAGAATATGAAAATATTGAGAATTTAAGAGAAAAATAATTTAAAACATGCTGGTAAAATTATGAAAATAACTCTTAAAAAATACAAGAAAAACTGTAGAATGGATCTAGTTAAGAATAAGTGAATAAGTAGAATGAAAAATAATAGAAATAGGCTTAATAGGGCAATTAATCACCTGAATTAAAGTAGATTATCATGCTTCTTTGTACTAATTTAAGAACTGTTTAATATTCTGCAAGTAAATTAGTAGGTTTAGAAATACTAGTCCACTTATCTTCCTATTTATCAGATTATGATGTTTTACATACAGTATTACCATTTATATGTGATTAATTATAAGATGGAGAAATATAAGTAGCTGAATATGCTCTTGAAGCTTTCGCTTATCTATTGTCAAAATTGCAAGATCCTTTTGATAATCTTAATGATACAACTCTCTATAAAGTATTTATATGGTCTAATTTTTAGAAGTGTGCAAAAAATATGGATATTCATAGAGTTTTTCTACTTAATTGCATCGATTTAGCTTAATCATGCATTAGACTCTGCAATATAGCAATTAAAAAGAGATAAAAGTTTTTGGAAGATTAAATGAACTAATCTATTGTAGATACTCAATCAAGAGCTCAATCGATGATTAGAAATCAATATGGTAAATATTGCATTTAATTTAAAAGGTAAATAAATATTTTAATTTTTTAATAAAGAGGAAGTCTTTTCTCCAGAAAAATTAGAAAGTGAGATAATCGATTTAGTAAAGAATGTTTTTAAAAAGTGTCTTTCATATGACAGTCCTTCAGATATATCAAACTTAGCTATTTCTTAATTGTCTAGATTTTTAGAATTTTTGAAAGAAGATCAAGAAAAAATGAATTTCATGCAAATTGTAATTTTATTTCCACTTTTCAAAATTTAGTTGATTGAAATTATTTTTTGATAAACAAAGTTTATTTCCTGCTTGAACAAGACTGAAAGAAAGCTAAGTTGTCTTGAAAATATGTATGATATCATTACAAAAATATAAGATAGTAGAAGTAAGTAGTTTGCAATTATTTGCTTAAAGGTGTGTTTGAAAGATTAGAATGAATTATTTGAATACACTGCAGTTAATTGTAGTTGGTAAAATTGAAATTGAATTTTCTCTTTCTTATTTATTTAATGCTATTCAAAAGGAGATTAGTTGAAAATGAAATATTGGATAAAGAATAAACTTTAGAATTTTTAGATTACATTATTCCTTTAATTTTGCATCCTCATAATTGGATTAGAAGAGAAGCTATTAAATTTGTTGAAGTAGTCATTACAAAGTTGGATCCAATTTAAGTCTTCTTAGACATCTAACCAAAAATAAAAGATTACCTAACTGAAGAAGTGGCTATTATTAACAAAGATATTTTAAAGCTAATACTACCCAAGAAAATAGATAAAAAGTATATAGATTATAAAAATAAGAAGTGCATTTTTACTGAAAAGCTTGGAGAATAAGATGTTAGGAAATACATAGATCTTTTCTAAACAAATTATTTGAATAGAATTACTTCTTCTTCTAAAGAGTTGATAAAAACTATGAAAGATGATGAAATAAAATAGTTTGCTATTAAATTTGACATATCTAAATACAAATTGGATTGCAGGTAAAATTTCAGTAAAAAGCTTTCAGATTTCCTCATATCAGCGTAAGATAAATTCATATTTTTATTGATGTTTATTCAATTTTTTTTATAAAATGAATTAGATTTAAATCAAACTTTTTATACTTCTCGAACATGGTAGACACTAAATATAGATAATACTAAGGTTAAGATGATAAATAAACAGAAAGACTTATGCTTGATTATTTTAGAGAAAAAAAGATTAATTTTGATCAGACAAATAATTGTTTTGAGATAAATAATGATCTATAGAAATTTTTAAATTAACTCTAAATAGAATTGGCTTTCAAATATGATTAACTCATGCTTGACTATGGTCTTTATGGAAATCATAACCATAAAAATTTTGCTAATTCCTTAATTAGCATAATTGAATTCCTTTTAAAACTCTAGTAATTCGAAGTTCAAGAAGAAACTGACATAGGAAAGCCTTTCTTCTATGACCCTGCAGCAAACAGTAATACTAATTCTCTTAAGATTTGGCATCCCTAAGGTTAACTTGTGACAACAATATATGAACATAGTGATGTTATCAGTAATTTAGAGTCTATGAATAATAATCGTCATTTCCTATCTGCATCATATGATGGCACAGTCAGAGTTTTTGATGCACAAAACCTAGAACAGTAAATATTTATCAATCAGAATTACTTTTATTTTATCTATAGCATCTAAAAATTCATAATGAAAAAATAGGCATGAATAATATCATTTATGATGTTTTTAATTTTTGATTATAAAATCTTAAAAGTTGTCACATTTTTAATTAAAACGAATAAATAATTTAATAGAGACTTTACTTCTGATTCTATAGCCTAAATTATATGCAAAGATGATAAAGACACTAATACAAATAGAAATCACAAGATCAAAGTTATCAAATCCATACCCAATTCAAGTAGTGTTCTTATTGGTACAGAAAAAGGAAGCATTTACTTGTACAATGTAAATAATAAATTCACAATAATATCTTTTTTTTATGCATTTGTTTAAAAAAAAAGATTGAATAATGCACAAATACACAATTAAATTTAAATCTAAGAAAGAGAAATTTGCAAACAATCTACTGTTAAGGAGAAATAAGATGCTTAGAAAGCTTTGAAAAGTGTTTTTTATATGCTACAAGTAAAGGTGAAATAGGAGTCAGAGATATACGTACAAACTCTGTCGCCCTTTGTAATAATATAGGAAAAGAAAGAGGCTTAATATCTTCAATGGTGTTAGCATCAGGCTTTTAATCTGAACAAAATTCGTAATAATTTATAATTTGAAAATAAATTATATATAATAACCTATCAAGTTAATTTACTTATTTAAATTATTAATTATTTTATAGCACTGTAGTGATTGGTACACTGAATGGTTATTGCTTACTTTATGATATCAGATGTAATCTTTTATCTCATAATTATTAATTACTTAATCATAATGAAGAACCTCTACCAATTATGAGCTTATCTAACTTCAACCGTTATGTAAATGTAGATATTCTTGGTGATTAAAAGGATTTATTGGCTATGAGTTATGTTTCTGATAATCATGAAGTTGCCTTTTTTAATCTTAATGAATAGATGGTTGATAACATAAAACCAGCTATTTACATGCTGAGCACAGATAACTACAATCCCGTAATTCATAATCCAATGTTGAAATCAATTAATAAATAAGAAAATTTTAAAAACTGTAATAAAAATACTCTTAAAGATATGATGGATTATGATTTCATTCCAAAATTCTCTGAATAAGTTGACGTTCTCAGCTATCTTAAAGATCCTTTGATGACAAATCAAAATAACATCAAAATGAAATGGTTGGAACAGAGCAACAATTGTTTCCAAAATATCGAAAAGGTTTAAAGTTGTAAAAATTATGTATCAAAAATAATTTGTCTTCCAAGTTATTCATCATAGTCTTACTAAACAATACCTAAAGCTGTATAAAATTAAATTATCACATGTGGTAATGATAGAAATATAAGATTATGGCCAATGGTTAGTGATCCACCATCAAAATCAAACACATAGTTAGATACATAAGTAAAAGGATTCCACATATCAAACGTAGATGATTGCTAGCGTAACTTCTCACAAAAAAAGGTTGCTGATGTTCTCACATTACACGAATACTCAAGAACATCATTTTAATAATCGCCTGTTTATCAGTAAAATGTCAAAAAGAAAAGTTAAATTGAAGAATATAATTATCCTACATTTAGTGTTAATGATAAGAGATCTTGTCACTATGACTCAATTACTGATATGATTTATTTAGAGAGAGACTAAGGTGCTTTATTAATTACTGGTAGTCGTGATAAAACAATAAAAATTTGGAAATGATAGTCATTAATAAATAATTAATTTTGTATTTAAAATAAACAAACTTTCTTATTTTCTGTTTGAGATGATATATTAAAACTCATAAAATATTAGAAATTTTTTCAAGTAACAGTGGTTGTTATTCTTATTTCCATTTTTATTACATTGAGTAAAAGAACTGTTTGATAATTCTATTAATCTCCAGTTTGATAATAAAAGATTTACATTTTCAACAATTATTTAAGACATTAAAATAAAATCAACAAATTTACATCATATTTTCGAAGTTTCAATAGATAAAAAAAGCAATTAATTATTGATTATTTTGTTATTGTATTTAAAATTAAATAAAAAGAATTTCAGAACTCAAATGATCAATTCGAATTTAAAGTAAAAACTATTACAATATTAGAAAAAGAGATATTTAAGTTTAGTAACAAACACAAAATTTTTAGAGAATAAGCAATTTAACGAAAATAGTTAATAATAGTAAAAAAAATATTTAATGAGAGTTTATTATTTATCTTTAACATTAAAATACTATTTTCTTATTATATAGAAGTAGTAGGTATCAAATAATATCATGCAAAAAATAGTTTTATTGTAGTTTGGATTGGAATATTGCAAAGAGGACAGATATTGCTTTTCTTCTAAATAGTAATGCTGCATGGTTCGCACATAGTGTGACCACACTAGAAGACAACTTCTGGACGATTATCGAGACAAATTACACATGTTAATTTGCTATTTTCATCTTATAATTGACTTGGCTTTTATTTGTTTGAGTTGTTTTTTTATCCATTATCAGTCTAGTTTTAAAGAATTTGATTATAATTTGCTTTTTAGACCTTTTATTCATTCTAAATATTTTCTTTTTAATTTTAATTTTATGATTACTCTAATTTGATTTGATTAAAATCAATTATTTCTTTTTTTTCTTAATTCTATATATTATCTTGCTTAATTTATTATAATGATTACTCAACATGGGATTCAATAAATTTAGGAATCAGTTTATTATTTCCAAGAGATTCTCCTAATTGGTCTTTCATATAATCTATGAAATTATTTTATAAACTTTTTTAAATCCCTTAACTTCCATTATAGTTAAAGGGTTAGCCATTTTCAATTTTTTAATTATTATTATTATTAATGTTGGCATTGTTATTATGATTGAGATTCATACTCATAACAGCTATTTTATTTATTTGGTCAACTTGACTAACCAAATTTTTATTTTGGTTTGGATTATAGTTGTTATAATCGTCATCTTCATCATCTTAATCATCATCAAATTTATGAAGATTTGCATCTTCTTCTTCTTCTTAATCATGAATAAACTTAGGGAATTATTACTCTTAAATAGGCTCTAAAGCAATTTAATTTTATTTATTTTTCTAAAATACCTCAGTACCTTGCAACTATCTCAGGATTTCGTCTTAGAAATTTTGCTTTTAGACTTAAGTATCACTTAATTTTTAATTATTTGGTTTCGATTATTGTAAACTTTAGCTTTAATTTTAGAAATTATATTATTTAAAGGCTGAGTGATCTATTGCTCCATTAGGATGCTACTCTCCATCTTCTGCTATAGGAGGTTATATGAAAGGTTTCTTTTCTACCCCTGCTGGAATCGCACCGCTAGCCATTATAGCCATCATTTACTACTCAAAGATATTCTTTTAAACTTCTGTGCTATTTAAATTATTGAATCCATTAGGTATTTAATTTTCATTCTAAGGGACATTTTAATTACCAAAGAAGTATCCCTTTTTAGGGATAGAATAGTTAAATTAGCCACCATTTTCAAATACTTTTTTATCATTATCATTATTATTAGCAGGAGGAGCTGGTAAAGGTGGGTTATCAGCATCATATTTCATTTAATTGAACTATAAATTTTCTGGATTATTAGTGGGTGTCTCATTTTAATCTGAATTCTATTATTGATTTTTGGAATTTTGTTGGTTTAAATTAAGATTTTTATTCATTTAAGGTTTGACTTATTGCTTTTCTTCTATTTAAGCTGATAATTTTTTGTAATCATTAGAAGGCTTGTTAAACTAATCTTAGTTGGAAATTGCATTATTACTAGCAAATCTGTTTTGAATTCCATAGTCCCCATACTAAGGCTATAGCTATAATTGTTGTTATTATTATTAGTGTATTTATATTAAGTTTTACTCTCTCATTTGCAACTCCATTTACTTAAGCTACATCTCTTTAAGTAAAAGTTGTTTTTATTACTCTGCAATGTATGGGTCTTAGACCCCATTCATTCCAGGAATTAATTGAATTTAGTAAGGAGGATTTTGAATATGAGGATTTGCAAGAGCTGGGTTTACTATATGATTTAAAGCTGGTGGGGCAGAAAGCTGTTGGTGTACAGGTATAGGTTAAATAAATTAAGGATTGCTTTAAATCTAATTTTTGTTTATTTATTGAGGAAAAGGAGGGTTTTACTATAATTATCCGTTATTTATATTTTATAATGGAATTCCAGATCCAACAGATTGAAATTATCTCTAATCACTTACACTAAATTTTCAATAAATAATTTAATTAATTATAAATTTAAAGTAAAATAAATAATTTATTACCCTGATAATTCTGGATTATTCGGTCCACCAGGCAATTACAAGTATTATTGGGTCTACACAACTTTCTAAGCTGTCTATATTTTATTTGCCTCAATTTACTATTGTTGTTTCAACTGAAATTGTTTGAATTTCTTTTATCTATATTTTCTGATACAAATAACAACTATAACTAAAAAGACAATAGCAGCAACTACTCCAATAACAATCTCAACAATTTAGACAGCTGAACTCTCTGAATCATCTGTAGAATCATCATTAACTTAGGTACCTTAATTGATAGTATCACTTATGCTATCTAAAATTCTAACTCTTTCACTTAAAAAATTTTATTATTTTTAGTGAATAATAGTGTTAAGACACTCAAAGCTTTCAAGATCAAAGAATTTGTTACTAATTTTGCATTCTAAATATTATGCCATAAGCTTTTTTTGATTCTTTATTATATTAATATGGCTATCCAAGTGCCCAATTCTGAATAAGTAAACTGTATGGCTAGGCAGATTAACATAATTTTTTCTCTCTTCATAACAAATTTATTACTTACAATTAAATTATATCCTGTATATATTTTTTGTTATGTTTTATAATAAATAAATGGCGTTTTGTTCAGTGTTTGAGCTTATTAATGAAAAATCCGAGTATTAAAATGAAAAAAAGATTTTTCCTTCATTTAAATTAAGAAAAGCTAAATTTAATTTGTTGTTTTCTTAATAAATTAAATATTTGTAGGTCTTATTTTTTAAACTTCCAATGGATATCAATTTTGAGTTTAAGCTGAGAGAATGTAAATCAATTTAGTCAAAAGTGTTAGAAATAGATGAAAAATAAAAATTAATTTCTTTTTCGATTAAATATTAATTTTATGATAATCTATAAATATTATCAATTTGTTTAGTTTGTAGGTTGCTTCTTTAATCAATACCAAAAGAATTCATTAAATCCACAGAAATTTTATTACCATCAAACTAAAGACTTGCAAGTTAAAAATCGTCTGTCTAAACCAACATTTTTTATCTTAAATTGTTAACTTGTATGCTCTTAGCTAAACTCAAATCTTCAATCGCTTGAATCTAAATTAAAAATTTTAAAACAAATTTAATAAAATTGAATATAGGAAGCATAAAAGATAATCAATCATATTTGATAGTTTATATTTTATTCTTGCCTTCTTAAAGTAGACAAAAGTATGAACTATTAAGTAGGTTATCAATATTATATGGAAAGAAATAAACAAAATTTTACTTGGAAATTAAGTTGATTTACTAAAACCCTGTTGTTACTTATAATATGAAATACTTTATTTTCTTCTTGTTATTAAACTTAAAGCAGGTATGAGAATATATAAACTTATTTCATTGGTTTTGAATGAGCGATTAAAACCATATTTTTGGTAAGGTTAATATCTGCATCATCTGTTAATATATTGTAATCTAAAGTATTCACAATATTTATTGAGTCAGATTAATATTGAAAATCTGTAATAAGTTAATTGAGTACAGTATTCCATACTAATAACCTTCTTTATGTTATTATAATGCAAACATTCAAATGTTCAATAAACTAAAACTTTTATGCATCTTCATTTTCTAAGTTAAATTATTGTATGAAATGTATTTTTTTTTCTGAATTGCTAGCTACTTGTTTGTCAAAAATATTATATGAAGTGTCTAAAGGAGAGACCGCTTTAAATTAATTTAATAATAGAATAGTTAAAAGTATTATAAGTATAAAAGAAATTGCTATCTTTTTCATTTTGCTATTATTGTATTTGCTTTTGTAATTAATTTCTTAGAAATCCTAAATTAATTTGTAATGATTATAGTTTATAATGGTTTTAATATCAAAACTATTAACAAAGTTTTTTGAAATGTGCTGTTGATTATTTTAAAGTTTCCTACTTGTTTTTTATGTTTTCAATAAATAATATTTATTTCTTTTCAATACAAAAAAAGGCCAGACATTTTTTTTGAATTTGAATAAATAATCACCTTATTCATTTTTATATACTAAAAATATGTAACAAAGAATTATTTTAAAATTATAATCAGGTATTTAATAAATAGTTTGGGAAATTTTATTTAAATATAAATCAGACTTAAAAAAGAATATCTCAAGAACATCTTACTTTTATCAAAAATTAAATTCCACCAATAAATAATAATAAAAACAACCTGAAATATATTTTACAAATTGCATTCGCTTATTTACATGAGTTATTATTTTCCTGTTTAATCTATTAAATTTAGTGTATAATTTTGAAAAAATTTGTTTAACGCAATCAAAAATTAGCATGAGGAAAAAACTCTTTTAGATTGGAGCCTGCGTAGACTTAATACAAACAAATTCAAAATTTATAAATTTATTTTTAAGAAATTTCTTAATTCAATCTTTACCTTAATAAACTATTTCTGCATTTGAAATAGGAATAAGGAAAGATGCATTCACTGAGTTTTTCTATTTTAATTTTAAAATATTTGAGTTTGAAAATTAATTTTATTTTAAATAATAGTTGAAATAGAAAGGTATTATCTATATGAGTTTATATGATAAATTTGGATATAGAATAAATTAAAAGTTGATTAACTTTGATGATTTTAAGTTTATTGAGTAAAATTATTTACACTAAATAATGATAAATTTGAATAATAAATAGTTGAATAAAATAATTTTTATAATATTAATTTATATATACACATTGTTTGTTGCATTTATTATTATTAGGAGAGAAAGAAGATTTCGAGAAGAAGGAGAGAAAGAATTATAAATAGAGTTATTATTTATTACTAAAATTGGTGTTGGTTTGTTTTGAAGAGGTTATTATTTTTTTAATTGTTCATGTATTTATTTACAAAAGGTATATTTAAAAATTTTGTTTGTTAATTGATTAGTTAGATAGTTTCAGATATTCTTAGATTCATTTAATAAATTATTAACACTCAAGAGGAAATGATCATTAATTTATTAAGTCATCTTAGACAAATTTTCTATTTGGTTGTTTTTATCAAAAATACTTGGAAAATTCAAGTTATTATTTAAAAGGACGTGATTCATATTCTTCTATTTCTTTATTTCTTATGATTCCTCAAACAAATTTTCGCTAATAAATTAAAAGTCCTTAATATCGAATATTTCTTGCTATTTTAAATCATTATTTATATGACGGATTTTTTTGACGGTATCTCCAAATTCATTAGAACTAGAGGAAAAGAAAGACTTATCGTTGGTTTCAGATGTGTAAAAGAAAGGATCATATTTACTTTCTTAATTTACGCTGTCTCCCATCTGCTCTTAGAAGTTGTCCATGAATCTCTAGCTCTGGAAGTCAGATGCAAGGATGGAGGTGTTGGATTAGCTGCTTGCTGATCCACTTAACTCCATTTAGTTTAATATTTCTTCTTCAAAATTAACAGACTGTTACTAAAATGTCAAGTGAAACATTAATTGTTTATCGTTTGAGTTTGGTTTAAGTTAAGATGGTGGTAGAGGAGGAGATGATTAGCTTTAATACTAATAAATATTATTGCTAATATATGAAGATTCAACTTAATTTTTGAGCAATTTTAATTCTGTTTAATTAGTGTTTTTAAGGCTGCAGCTTGCACTTTTATATTTATTTATTGAATGGGTAGAAAGGGGTTGCGAATTACAATGATTTTTGCAATCAAAAAAAAATTAGCTTTTTTGAAGATTTTATTTTTTTTAATCATGATTTAATTAATTATAAATTTTGATATTATGCGCCTATAAACAAATGCTGCATTTCTATTAATTAATTTTTTAAATTTGTTATTGGGGATTGTAATAAGAAAATTTTTAATTTTAACTATTAGGTTTTTTTTATATTGCAGAAATCACGTGAGGTGATTATGAGTAAAAAGTACTTTAAGTAAACCAGTCCAGCTCTTGCTGCCTAAATTATTATTAATAACATTTTTTAAATTATTTGTAACTATGTGGAGAGTAAGAGTGCAATCCACATTGATTTGTGTTCCATTAATTAAATTTCTTATTTTTTTATTTTTTTTTTGTAGCTTTTTCATCTTAGATATTTTGAAACTAAAGTCTATAATTCTTCAACATCAAATTGCTCTTTCTGCAAAGCTATTTCTACCCAAAACCAGATTATTTTATTGTTGAATTAAAATTCACATTTCTTTTCTCTTTCTTTTAAATTTAATTTCCTGCCTCACCATCTCCTAACACAGTTCTTTTTGCATAAGAATTGACTACCACAGACTCTTCCTAATTTCTTGAAGGTTAAATAGAATTTTCTGAGCTACTATTGGTCTGTGTTGAACGCGATGAATTATATTTTTGTAGTAAATTTAGTTCTGAAGATTAATAACTTATGAATTCTTATGTTTTTTAGTTATACTGTTTTGTAGCCTTACAATTTTATTAATTGAATTAATCTTAGAAATCCTAGCAATAGATATTATTTTACTATTTAAAATTGCAAGGGAAATTTATTGATTGATCAGAAGGAACGATGAATTCCTTGTCATCAAATTAAATTTAATTTTAATTATTCTGGTGTTATTAGTCAAAAACCTGATTGCCTTAATTTTAAAATTAATTAATTCCAAAATTATTTTTATAAAACATGCCCTAACTTAATTAATTGCTGAAAAAATAATCCATTTTATTTTTAATATTTTATTACTGGATAGGGTATTCGCTTTCATTTTAAAAGGAAAATCCCCTTTCTTTCAAACTACTACTGAATATCTTTTCTCCCTACTGCTTGTAATTATTACCTTCTTCTTAATTAAATCCAAGTCTAAAAGTCTCAGAATCAAATTAATTAGAGTCTTTATTATTCGTAGTCAACTATGAAACATTCGGATAACAGAATTAGCCCATTTGGGAATCTGATTTATGTGAATTTAATTGTGCATTATTTTAAAACGTGAAATCTTAATGAAAATCAGTGTTGATATTTTTAACGCATTTAAATTAATTTTAATTTGAGTTTTTTAAACGGCGTAAGTAATTATTCTGATGATTTTTGTTATCGTTTTCAATTTCAAAAGCAGGAATTTAAAAAGTTTTCAAAATTTAATTATTTTTTTAAATATAGCGGAATTGATCAATATAATACTCTTAGTTGTACTGAAATTCTTGAATATCTTTAAATTAGTTATAGCATTATTATTTTTCTTCTTCTTAATCATCTTAACTGCATTAAGCTGCACGTTTCTCTTCATTCTTTTATTAAATTAGACCATAGTTAATAATTTCATTCATTTACGCAGGTCTTTAGGCAAGTGTTGGATAATTATCTTGAGAAATTATTAGCTTATTCACTCGTTTGCTTCTCTCCTTTTACAAGTCTTATAATGAGTAATTTTCCATTGATTAAGAAGAATTAAGCATACTAGATTGATTTGTAAATTATCTATGTTAAATTACTAAATTTTAAGTTTATTCTTAATCATTCTCAATCTCAATTTCTTAGTCAATATCTTTTATTGAGGTATTTTTACCTTGAGATCCTAAATTAGCATTTTATTGGCTAGAATCGCTCTGATTTGGAAAATACTTATCTTTGTAGCTTTTTATGCACTACTAAATATTTTCCTAGCACAAGCATCCTCCACATAACAAAATGATAACTAAGAGAGCTATTTTTGATTTATTTTATTCAATAAACTCCTCCAAATTAAGAGATGTTTAGTAGCAAATATTTATACGCTTGATTAGTTTCAATTGTTATTTTTTAATCTAAAATGAGCCTGAATTTTTACTCTTCTCTGTAAGACAAATTTCTTGATTATTAAAAGTTCTTTTTTCTTTGCATTCATAATTTTTCTAACAATCATATATAGAAAAGAAGAAAGACTCGTCTTAATACAAACAAGCCTTTACATAAAATTATATTTTATTTCCATCTGAGAGAAAAAATCCTTTTATTTAATTAGAATCTGTTTTACTGAACAAAATTTAAGAGAAGTTTTTTAAACTTTAATTAACGTTTGTTTTGTTCAAGCTATTTTCGCTAAATTAAGTTTCATTAACATCTAATAGACAATTTTTTAATTAAATAGAGCTTTGCTTCTAAGATGTTTGGTTCAAATGCAGCTTAGATATAAGTATGTCTTCATCCATGCTTTACACAACATGCCTATTAAAACTTGCAACTGTTTCTTACTCTGGTTTAATTACTAATTAATCGAATACCAATTCATTTTTCTAAGTAGACTCAAAAATCAAAATAATGCTTAGACTTTATTAATTTTTTAGGACAATACTTTAAAGCTAGAAAGTAGCTGCTAGCTTATTTGCCTGAAATAATTTATGATAATTTAATGTATGAATCTCAGTTACTGAATTTTTCTGTTTTTAAAATACCGGACTATCCAGAATCTTTAATTCCAAAAATCCTACTTTAAGTGAATTATCAACACAGACTAGATATTGCTAATCATCTGATAAAGAGCAATTAAGAAAATAATGACAACTTTCACTGGGCTTAATTAAAAATGTATGTATATCCTCCTCATGGTATTAATTCATTTATTGATTACTATCTTCGTCTTAACCATTTAAAACCTTTTAATTAGATTCATTCAAATTCACCCCAATTTTAACTAAATGAAATTCTTTTTTATCTTGTGAAACCTGATTTTCAATGAGTAAATTCAGGTATATAAATGACTTCTCACTTTATTTATTCCCTCTAATCTATTTGATAATAAATATAAATTTTAATAATATCTAATTTTATACTAATTTTAATTTTAAAAAGATAATATTTTTTGTTTTATTTAAAATTTAAATATTTAATCTTACATTTCTTGCATTATTTTCCACTTTATATGCTAAATTCCCTTGTCTTGAACTAGTAGCAGCAGCAACTGGATTTTTATTATTATTTTACTGAGAAACATGAAGATCTTTTTCATTTAGATTTTATAATGGCGAAACATCTTTTACTGAGTTATCGAATGTAAATATAAGTAATTTATTCCTTTTAGATTCCAACACAATAAAAAATTATTCTTAGTGTCTTATTAAATGAATTTATTTGACATACTTTTCTTCGATAGGAACTCTTTGAATAATTTCAAACCTGAAAAAGTCATACAAATTTAAAGTCAAATCAATAGAAGAATAAATAAAACAAATATGTATAGACTAATCACAGTGCACTAATGTGCTTGATATATCTAATGTTTAAACTTAAGAGTATAGATGCAACTCATCAACTTCTAAAATACTACCAGTACATTCCATTCTAACATTAGATAGTAAGAAGAATAACGTTACCGCTAACTAAAATATCATAATATTTGATTGATGAAGTTATTACACTTATATTCTTTTGATTTATTTCTTTTTCTTTTTTCTTGTTCTACAATAATATAATATACATTATTAATTGTAAAAGCCAAAACAAACAATCAAACAAGCAGCAAAAAAAATCAATTAATAAAGAAATAAAGAAAAAAAAGAAAAAAATAAAAAGAAAAATTTATTCAATCTTAATAAATTATGAATGATTTGATAAATACTAGTTAGATCAATTTTAAATGTTAATTATATTATTATTTATATCAATTTATTAGAACAGATCTATCTTTTTAGACCTTTTCTTTTCATAATTATTTGCATTCAGACATGCATTAATTTTAAATTAAAAAAAATCATATTTAATCAGGTAGGTGGTGGCTTATTCCAAAAAAATAAAAAGAAGTGCTCACTATTTATCGTAGAATAATCACTGCATCACATTGTTTAAATTTTTATTTTTTAGTAAGCTAAAATTTTTTATTTTTTTTAAATCCTCCTAATTGATATTTATTTTCTGCTAAGAAAAAACTCATATTATGATAAAAATTTAATCTAATTTTTCTTTGTTCGAAATTCCTCTGCATGCTAACATAAGGCAAATACGAAATAAAAGAAAAAAAATCTCTTTATTTTAGCCACTACTTTGATTAAGTTACAAAAGAATTAATAGAAATCAATTAGCCAATAATAGATTTCTTGACTCTATTAAAAATTAATAACAAAAATTTTAAATAAATCAATATCTTTAAGAAAAATTTTTTCTATTCTAATAAAGGAAATACATTGAAATTGTATTTTCTTTCTATAAATCGATTGATAGATAGGTATATAAATCTATATTCAGCTTAATTGTGTCCTACTGATATCATAAATAAGTGATTATTGCTAATGTAAGGGTAAAATATAAACTTTTTTAATTAATTACATAATAATATGTAAATTTTGTGGGTATTTATTACACTTTTAATTATTTCTCGAATTAATCTTTAACAAAAACGAAGTAAGTCATTATTTATTTATTTTAAAATTTAATAAATTAATTTTAATTGTATTTTTAAAAAATAGTCTAAATATATTTACTTTTTTTTAATTTATTCTCTCAAAATCAAATTTCTTCAAATTACTAATTCAATCATTAATCAAAATTAAAATTTTTTTCTACTTCTCAAATAAAATATAAATTAATTTTTATTGTAAAATCAAATAATTTTAATAAAAATATTGCCAAGTATGTTTTGTTTTTAATATAGCTATTATTCGGATTTTAAATTTTGTCTAAATATCTTGGACATAAATTCTATTAATTAAATTAATTGATTCCTAAGATATTTATTTGCTCTAAAATTCTATCAGTTTACTAAGAATAATGGAAGAATTTAACTCTGAAATTCAAAGAGAAATTTTAGAAAACTAATTAGGGAGCTTTATTTAAAGGTATTTGTCTTTGAATACTTTAAACCGGTAGCTCTAAATTCCATACTAATCCTCTTAGAGTGTGAAATAGGAGTCTGAAAATATAAATGAAGATGATGATGATAATCATGCTAATCCTATGCAGGATCTAAAAATATTTAATTTTTCTTCCATTAGTGCTTAAAATTATTACTTAAACTACATTCGTAATTTATAAAGCACAAAAATTTAGATAGAATTCAGATACTAGCCATAATCCTATTCTTTATTCAACACATTATTTGAGCTGATAAGTAACAACCAATTTATTAAAAAAGTTCATCTGAAATTTCATTATTAAATGGAAAGAGAAGAAATTAGTTTATTAAACCAAATTATGAGAAAAACTGATCTTAAAGAATTCATGTTAACTCTTGAGCACAACTAATTAGTTACTTAAATTTTTAATACTATTAGCGAAGTACTCTACACAAGTGAAAGTCTTGAATCATTCTCACTTGAAATTCTAAATTATCCAATTAAATCATATGATACTTAAATCCTAAGTAAAGGAATTAGCAAAAACAAATCTTTGAAGGAGATTGAAATCATAAGTTATTTTTTAATTCACGAATATCAGCTTATTATAGAAGCAATAAGTAAGTTAGAGTAATTAGAAATAGTTAGACTTGATTTAACTTATTCAACTGATTATATCTCTGATGCAATAGAATAAATAGGTTTATAAATAGCTAGTCAATTGAAAAACTTAAAAGAAATTTATGTTTAATTTAAGCATTTTAGAATAATCGATAAAAATTCTATTGTTAAACTTCTAGAATGTATATACTCTAATCAATCTATAACTACTATTAGTATTTAATTCCCATTTACTACTTTTGACATAGAAGAATTCATACCATTCAATCATGTAGCTTAAAGATAATAACCTATTAAGTTACATTTAGATATAAGAATAACAACAAATTCTGCAATCGATTATTTACTTTAAATTTTTAGGTTGAACACATTTAAAATTCTAGATATCAAGAGTGCTAAAAATATTCATACAAGGATAGGAAGACTTCTTAACTCATAAATTATGTACGACAATAAAATAGAATATCTTAGCTTATAGTGTTCTTATAATGATTTCATATAGCTTGAAGATGGTCTTTAATAAAGCAATTAAATTAATAATGTATGTCTAGCTATAAAATTTGACACAGTTGATTTTGTTAGACTAAAAGTAATTGGTAATGTTTTATAAAAGATCCAAAAACTTAGTCATTTAAACCTGGTATTTACTGATTGTAAGTATGATGTCAAGCATCTCACAAATTTAATAGTTAATAAATTATCAAGTAAACAGCTTATGGTTTACATGAGATTGACTCTCTTTAAATTTTCATCAAAGCAAGATTAATTAATTCAGTTCTTTGAAGAAAATATTAATTCTAGAGTTATATTAGACATTAATCCTCACAACTACACCATTCAAGACCCTTACCTCCATTTTATAAACATCACAGCAAAAGAATAGATTCTAGCTATTTACAAAATTAGTTATTTCAACTAAAATATTGCCCCTCTTCTACACTATAATCCATAATTTATTTTTTCTGATTTGTATATTGACTGATGCATTTTGTTTTTTAAACTTTTTATCCGTAGAATAATATCCAAAAAGATTATTTTAAATATTCCAATTTTTTAACAATAATTTAAAAAGTTGTACTATCAAATTCTTCATTTCTTATAAATTGTATAAACAATCATTTTGAAAAAAGCAATAAATTTGAATTTATTAAAAAAAAAACTTAAGGATATTAATTTTTCAATAAAAGATTTTTTATTTAATAGGTTTTAAAAAATTTAAGAAATTGTTTAATAAATTTGATTTGATAAACTGATTTTAGAGGAAAATATTTTTTTTTTGAGTTATTTGACATCTTAGACACATCTTTATAGTAAAATAAGAAAAAACAAAATATTTTTTAATTTATTCTAACAAAAAAGCAGATTATTTTAAAGCTTATCAAATTTAAATTTTAGGATTAATATTAGGTGAAAACTTTTGAGTTGATAAGTTGGTTATAATATTTTATTGAAAATCATTTAATTTAAATCTAAAAATCTTTCAAATAATAAATATTGATTTAAATTATTTTTCTTTATTAAATGAATGAATGTAATTTCTAGAAAATAGAATAAATTTCTAGCCATTTAAATTAATTAAATGATAAAAACAGAGATTCATCTATCTGTATTTTAACAAATGTCTTAATTTAATATGTTGAAATTAAATAAGATAGTTTTTAATACAAATAATTAACAATATTTATATTAAAATTTACAAAACAATATTTTTAAATTATTTATCATTTTTAAAAAACAAAAAGCAAATTTATCTTAGAATTCAAGCTATATCGTTTTGATGAGCAAATAGCAAATCGAGAAGGTTGTATTTACGATCTTCCTCGTTTTGGCTGCTATTGATATCACACTTACTCAGATTAATCATAAAAATCCTGTAGTTAACAACATAGATAATGAATAATTCAGGAATGCAAACTAAGATGATTAATATTATAACACAGAGAATAAAAACAGTGATTATTAAGAAAGTAATAATAACTTTAATGATGAACATATAGAAACAACTCATCATTAGAAGTATGAAAATAATAAGGAAAGAATAAGAAACAAAAGAAAGAGTAATAACAGTACAAGCAGCTATTAAAAAAGAGGAGGATAAAAGTTTGTTTTAGTATAATATTGTACTGGGTGATCTTATAAAGGCAATTTTATGCAATTAAAACAAGCCATAGAATCTAGCATTCCTAATGTATAAGTTGAGGGTACTGAATACCCTGTAACACCCTAAAAGCAGTTACTTTGTAATATACTTACTGCTATTCAATACGGAGGAATTGCACTTATTTTGTTTGGAGATACCTTGTTTTAAATGCTTAAATTTGCACCCCCACAATGGTACAACTCACTAAAAGAAAACAAATGGACAGCAATGATTTTCTTTTTCATGGTGGGTAATATGATAATATCATAAATCTCTTAGAGCGGAGCTTTTGAAGTTTTCTGTAATGATAACTTAATATTTTCTAAGCTTGAATCAAATAGAATGCCTAGCTTAAATGAAATATTAGATCCAATTTCAAATATGTGAAAAATCTATCAATGATTGATTCTTAGTTTACAGATATAAAATCAAATAAATGCTTTTAAATATTCAGTTTATAATTAAGTTTAATGAAGTTGATTGACAAAACTCGAGAGAGAGTCTTTCAACTGAATATTATGCAGAGATCATTTTAATATTTACCATTGCTATTAAAGTGATCCTCTGCTATTTCTTATTGTAAACTTTATATACATATTGTATTTATAAATTGGTTTCCATTTTTTATTTATTGTAAAACTATCTAAAGCATTAGCTAGCTCCTCTGTTTTAGTCACATTTATTTTAAAATAAGAATTTCTGCAAATGAAACTTTGAACAACATAAAATAAAAAAAAATATTTTATATGCTTATTATTAAAATCATATTGAATTGTAGCATTATTTTGTTTTCAACATTCTAATTAATATTTTCATTTGACAATCATTCATTCATCCATCATTTATTTTTTTCCCAAGCTATTCAAGCTAACATCAAAAATATTTAAATTATAAAATAGCGTTATGGCCTTAATCTTATAAAATCTCATAAGATAATGTACAAATAATATTACTGAATTAGAAAATAATAAATATATTGATGATAGATAATACAATTAATGATTTTTTATTCATACTTAAATTTCCATTTTTTTTTGTTTGTAAAGATGAAGCTGAATAGTATAAATGTAGAAATAATAATAAATTTAATTGAATTAATTATTGTATTTAATATTTACTAAATAAATTTGAATATTTAAAAAAAATTATGATATAAATACTCTATTTCATAATAAAAATTCTATCTACGAAAAGTAAATTTTTGTTATTTTTTGATGAATCCAGTTTATTTTTTTTTTTTGAAAAGTTTGGATTAGTAATTTATAATCATCTAAGAAGTTTTGATCATCATCAAATTTTTTAATTAGAAAATTAAAAAAAAACTATAGCAGTAAAGTGGCAGAAATATTGCAAAACATATAAAACAAGAAAGGAAGGAGACAGTGACTAAATAAAACCTTTATTAAAAGATAGTATTAAGTTTGATGAACAAACTCTAAACAGAAAATTAAAAAAATTTTAGCAATTAAAATAATAAGCAGCCATTAATACCTAGTGGAAATGCTATAAATTAAGCTAATATTAAAAATAAAGTGCCTTCATAGCTACTACCAAATAAGCCTACTAAGTTAAAAAAAGTTGGAGATTACATTTTTATCAAATAAATTGGATCTGGAGCATACTCAACTGTTCATTAAGGTAGGCAAAACTAAACTTCCTAAAAAGTAGCCATAAAAATGATTCCAAATAGCAAGCTAAATGATACTGTTTATTAGCGAGTTATTTCTGAAATAAAAATTCTGACTAGTCTGAATCATCCTAACATAGTTAAGATTATAGATTTTAAAAAAACAAGTTAAAATTACTATTTGATTTTTGAGTTTTGCTCAAATGGTGATTTAGAAAATTACATAAAAAAGCATTATGAAGGTAAGCTAAATGAGTCTTTATGTTAGTAAGTCATGTTTTAAGTGAGAGAAGCCTTTAAGAAGTTAACTCAGCACAAAATTGTTCATAGAGATTTAAAACTTGCAAATATTTTAGTTGATGATAATTTTACAATAAAGATAGCTGATTTTGGATTTGCTAAACATAATTAAGAAGATGATTTTCTAAAATCAACTCTTGGAACTCCTATCACTATGTAAAAATTCATTAAATTTATTTTGATGTTCAATTGCTAAATCTTAAAAAAGTTTGCTTTTAATTATTTGTGTTTTTATAAACTCCATCCATTCTATTTCTTTCTTTTTTCTTTTTTACTACTTGCTATATATTTTTTCGTTTTTTTAAATACTTCAACATTTAAAAAAATGATTGTTAAAATTTAAGCATAGAGGGGATTAACTGAACTATTATTTTGGAAAAAGCAAAATTTTACACTTAAACAACTACTTTAGGAAAATTTATTTTTCTTTAATTGATTCAATATATTTAATATTAAATAGGGCTCCAGAGATTTTGAATGGTAAGTAATACAATGAAAAATGTGATATTTGGAGTCTTGGTGTTATTATTTACTAGATGATCTTTGGAAAGCCACCTTTTCTACCTGGTAAAGGAGGTGGTATTAATGGACTCATAAAAGAAATTCAAAAGGAAAAATTTGATTTCCCAGAATATATTCCTTGTTCTGATGAGTTAAAAAACTTACTTAGAAGAATGTTAACAGTAGACCCCTAAAAGAGGCTAAATTTTAAAGAATTATTTAGTAATAAATGGATTACAGGAGAATTTAAGCCTGGAATGAAGGGATAGGAAGATGAAATTTCAACAATAGATTTAACTCAATCCTTGAAGTAAAAAAAAGAATATGAAAAGGAACAAAAAATTAAAAAAAAATAAATGTCATATAACGAAAATGAGGAATATAATGAAGAAGAGTAAAAAGATACTGTTTAGGAGTATTTAGAAACATAAGGAGAAGATGGATAAGAAAAAGATTTGGAAGATATAGACATATCGGGAACACAAGAAACAAACTTAGTGACAGAAACTCCAACACCTTATGTTGATGAAGCATTAATATAAACACATGAAAAAATTCACCAAAATTAAATTGAGTCATAAAAAGAGGAATAAAGATTGGAAAAAGTAAACTAATCTTTTAATTTTGTTTATTTAGTTATTTGATTTGCTTCCTACAACTTTTTTATTTAATATTTTCAATCAATTGACTTGTATGTAGTGTAGTTATTTCTAGAAATATCTAAAATAAGCAATTTTTTTAGAAAATCTAAAATCAAGTAAATTAATTTATTTATTAATTATATAGGTAATTGTTGCATCTGTTATGAAATTTGCTCTTTCTTTACGGAAATATTATGAAAAAAGAATAATAATCTTTATAGCTAACTGTAAAAAATATATGGATTTCTTTGAAAAAGTAGAAAGCTCTTCCTGCTATTAAAATAACTCTTTTTTCAAAAACTCTGTCATACTGAATGCAATAATTATAGCTTCTAGAATTTCTGATTTCATTAAAGGCAATATTTCTGTAAAAATAGAATCAGAAACTTATAATTTAGGAACGTATTCTAGTTTTACAGGTCTCTTTTTAGAATAAGGAGAAAATGACCCTAATAATTTGATTCATATCTTAAAAAAGAAATAAGCAATATTAGTTTAAGTCATATAAAAACTTTTCAAAGATTAATAAATGAATATTCCTTCTTCAAATTCTCCAGAGTATCTCTTTATGCAAAATCTTATCAAAACTTATTCTCTTCATTAGACCATATCAGAAAGTAAATATTAAATTAAAAATTAAACAATTTTAAACTTCTTTAATTAATTAGATCACCAAGATATACAAATAATTAAAGAAATGTCAGATCTATTTGAAATATATGAAAAACTTTAACTACCTTCATTATAATTGTAATCAGTTATCAGAAAATAAGGGTTAGACATCAAGAAGCTATTTGGTAATTTGAGCAACATGTTAAACCTGATTTAAGAAACAATAAAAAATGATAAAAAATATGTAAAATATTAAACATCTTCTTTTGAAATAAAAATTGGTGTAGCAGAAATTTCTCAAAATGAACAATAATTTTTAGAGATTTAAAAAAGGCTTTCATAGATTCTAAATATAAATAATGAAAGTCATAGCAATTCAAGCTATTTATGCAGTGAAAGCATAGAGACAAAAAGTTGAATTAATACAGCGAGCTAAATAGTCATGAATCAAAGCTTAAAATAAACAAAAGTGTAAAAAGATTACTAACATATAACTCTATATATTAAAAAAAGCTCATCAAGATTATTTTGTTTAGAATTATCACAAATTTAATATAAAAACTAGTTTTGTAAATCATCCCTCAATCAATCAAACTAAATAAATAAATTAACTAATCATTTTAAAGGAGTAGATAAATAATTTAAATTTCAATATTAAAATTAAAAATATTTTGCACAAATTTACATGTTATTAAATATGATGATGTAACCTATTTTTATTTTTTCATTTTTATATAAGTTCAAAATCAAGATAAATTTTATTGAATTATCATAATTTAAAAAAACAAATTTGCAAACAATTATGATAATAAAATTAAAACTTTTTGCTTAAAATACTAAAAGAAAGAGAAATTGAAATTTGAATTCTAAAATAAAAATTTTAAACAATTACTTATAAATATTAATTTAAAATATGGCTGATTGATTGATTTACATTTCCAATTATTATAAAATTATTACTTTTTTTCATCACTAACTTTCTAAATTCAAACCTTTTTACTTTATCAAATATTTTAGGATATTTAAATAATTACTTTTTTATTTCAAAATTAAAAGAAATTCTCAGGTTGAGTTATTTATTGCAAATAAAACTAAATTCCTTAAAAAAACACCTCATTTTTGTAATTATTGCTTTTTGCTTAATCTAAGAAAATAGATATTGATTTAAAAAAATAATTTGTAAAATTTTTTCAATCACGATTTAAAGTTTCTATTTTTAGAATAGAAACAGTATGTTTCTATAATTAAGTTAAAATATGTAAACAAAAAACCTATTAAATCTTGATAATAAACTTAGAAACATTTAATTTGAAGTAGGATTTAATTCATCAAAAAATAAAAAAAATAATTTGATTGAAATTTAATTTGATAAATTTTTTTAGCAAACACAAAATTAACATAAAGCAGATAAATAAATTAAATTTAAAATCTTAAAAGAAACTATTTTGTTTTATTTTATTAGGTTCATTTGATATCTATTTGTCATAATTTATCTACATGTTTTAATATTTTTATAATAAATTACAAGTGTAAATTCCTAGTATAATTTATTGAAGGCTGATTGACTGGTCCTAGCTTTTGTGGAAATAATTAAAGTATCAAAAGTTAAAATAAAATTTTTAAAAGAAAAAAGAAAGAGTAAGAAAGATAAAATGAAATAAAATAATTTTTAAAAAAGAAAATAAAATGAATAAAAAGAAATAAAAAAGAATAACTTAAATAGAAAAAAGCTAATTGAAGGAATGAAATAAAGAAATAAATCAGAAAAAATAAATGAAACAAAGAATGAATGAAGTAAAGAAAGAAAGAATGAAAAGAAATGGTAAGTATGAGGGAAGAAGAAGGGAGGAAAGAAAGAAATGAAGTAAATGGCAAAAGAGTAATTAAGAAAGAAAGAAATGGTTTAATAAAAGAGAAATTGCTTAAAAGTATGGAAATCACATACTAAGCAAGTGGAAAAAGAAGAGCATTTAAATGAGGTTACAGTGACATTTATCATCGTTTTCATCATACATATTATTATTATATTTTTTCCAATTTTCAACTTCATATACTGTGAGATCCTCATTGAATGAAATCTTCTGCTTCTTCTTTTGATGATCTATTGGGTTGCCAAACTTATCTAACCTTCCTGCTGCTTCGTTGTTTGCTTCTACATTGTATGCTGCTCCTTCTTTCAAGAGGATGCTCTATAATTTTCTTGGCTCTTCCTAGAATTTTACATTAAGTTACACATCGTCATCATTCTAAATCTGCTGGCTGATTCTGAAACTACCTCTTTTACCTTTTGGTTCATTTTTACCTTTTTTTTAAAAGAATTTTTTCTATTCTTATGTGGCCTGTTAATTTATAGGGGTTAAATTGTGTTCATCAGTAGTAGGCACTTATAATAAATTATTGCCATTGACAGGTTTATTTGGAGAAAGAGAGGATTATTTTTGGAAACTTTCCATTTCTGACTAGACTGAATTTCCGCTTGAGCTTGTTGCTTTAAGCATTTTATTCTAAAGTACCTAATTATTGTTATACTAACTATATTTTTGGCGTAACGCATCCTCTGCATTTTTAATGCTATTGGTATTGCTGTTATTGGTTGGTGAAACTTTAATCTTTCTCATAGTTTACTAGTAATATCTATTTTGATGGTAATATAAATTTTATTAAATATTTTTGATGAAAGTATAGGAGGTTTGCTTGAAGTATGAATTTCTTTGTAATGTTTTTGTTGGAGTAAACCTTTTTTTTAATTTAATACAATCGTAAAATTGAAAGGTTTTTTTTATTAATTATGTTTATGAGATAAAGAATTGCTTTGAAGTGAAAGTTATAATTCATTAAATGAATTAATAAATCTTTGATGATCTAAACAAACAAATAAATAATTATATTATATACTATTCAAAGTAAGTTCTTTCTTCATTTATTTTATTAACCATACATACATAGATTTTGTCAAGCAAAGAAAATTTATCAAGCCATTTTAATTTTTTTTTCGAATAGACTAATTTATGCACTGCATTTTTTATTAGATAATTTTATAAATTTGAATGGAAATTGAGATTTTTAAAATTTGCTAAACATAAAACTTCTTTCAAATATTATTGCTACCAAATTAAATTCAAGTAAGTATTTCTTATTTTTCATAGCATTTAGCAGTTAAATATTTATTTTATCTCTTTAATAGATATAGTACTTCCTCCATATTTTTTTAATTCGTTTTATTTTTTCTTTTCTAAAATTTCACGCCTCTTCTTTTATTATAAAACATTCTTATTTATTTTTACACATTTAATGAAACAAATGTGGTTATAAATCTAAAGAAAAGCAATAGAATTTTCAATTGATGTTCTTTTGATTAAGAGTCATTTAGTAACTAATCTAAATAATCTATGGTGTTCTAAATATACAAATTCAAATTGGAAAATTTATAATAATAAGAAAAATAAAAGTGAATACAATTTTGGCAGAAATAATATACTTGAATCAAATAAGTATTATTTCTTTTTAAATGCATTAATTTAATTTAAAATGCTGATTAGTCAGAAATACTTTTGTAAAAATTCTAGCTTGTACTAAATATAGCTATATTCATGTGAAGTATAATCACTTAATTACTTTTAAAAAAGAGAGATAGAAAAATAAGCTCAAGTGCATAAATCCAAATAATTAACTAAAATTTTACGCATTTAGCAAATTGCATGTAATATTTTTATCTATTTAAATCTCCATCAATAATATTTTTTTTCTTTTTTTTTTGCATTTTAAGAATCAAAATAAATGTAAAAAATTTGAAAATTAACAAAATAAACACAAATACTTCCTTAAATTAAATAGGAAAAAATAAATGTCATCAGATTTACTTTAGATAAAAGTTACACTTCAAAATAAATGAATAGATATAATACCATCAAAATAAAATAGAAATCTTATTATTATTCAATTTACATTCGAATCTGTAATTCTTTGCAAATTGTTTATTAAATATAAAATAATAGACTTATATGAGCAAAGTAATCTTAAATTAATATTTCCCTTTAACAAGGAAACCAGATAGATTAAATCAAAATCTGCTTACAATCTATCCATTACTCATTTTAGTAATACCTTAAAATGCTCTTTAAAAATACTATGAGCGGAGGTTACTAATATGGTTTTACATAGATTCTTTATCTTGGCCATTGCTTTAGCAAGCCATTTATTACTAATTGCTTATTTGCTCCTTCATAATGCTAACCTCTAAATTTTTCTTAACTATTTCATAGGCTACATTTTTAACAATGTTAGCAAAAGTAAGATGTATTGCACTTGCATTTGTGAGATCAAGTCCAAAAATAAACTTATGAGCATCTACATCTTTTTAGCTTAATGCTAATTGCTTAACATTTTCCTCATTCAGAGTTAAAAAGAGAGCATTATAGTGACTATGAGTATAGAAATTAGTTTTAACAGAGCTCTTGCAAGTATCACGAGAATGCTACTTAATTTTCCCAGCTACTCTTTTCAAACTAGAAGATAATTCTGGGCTAATATTATAAGATTATCTCAAATTAGCCTCATCTTTGAAGATCTGTATGATTTTGTACATTAATAGACGAGTCAAGTTATGGAATTTAGTACTCAATTAGGAATTCTATTCTATTGTCTATTAGATCTTCTATTCTCTCTTCTTGTTTCTTCTTGCATTCATAAACGTGTCTTAAACACTACTTCTATTCTAGTTATTGCTACTGCTAGATTAGTCTACAGCACTTTTATTTGCCATGCTGTCTTTGGCTTAGATACAATTTTCATTTTTAGTATCATTTGAGGGTTTTAATACGGGGCTGCTGCTCTGCTTTTCTGATATTTGTTGTTCCAGAGGAGCAATAAAAGCTTTCCCACTCCGTTTCTTTACTTTAACAGGTTCATAAGCTTCATTATCATGTTAATTCTCTTCATCTGTGCCATCACTTGAAGAACCTTAGCTGTTAATTTGTAAAATACCTTCTTCAATAATAGCATCTTCCTACTCTAATAATGATGCATTAATTTGATTTAAAGTAGAAGCTGCTAAAAGTTCGTTATCAAAGGCATCTCTTAATTCAGAGGACTGATGAGAAGATACATTTTAGCTGAACCCTTACTTTTCAGTAAAATTTTTGCTGATAATCAAATCATAATTTTCATTTTATTTGAAATTAATTTTTAATTTCAAAGATTCTAAATATTCATTAATGTTCTTTAATATTTAGTTAGTGTCATCTTTTTTCTTTTCTTTTTATTGGGAAGGCTCCTCAGTTGCTATTTAAATGATAATAATGAATTTAAATTTATTTTATCACTAATAATCAAGTATTAATCAACAAACAAATCATTCCTTCCTTTCCAAATTAACAACAAACCCACCCCTAAAACTGAAAAATGTTCAAAAAATACCCAAAACATGTTTTTCTCCCCTGTAACTTATACTAAAATTGCATAAGATAACTTTACCCTAAATAAATTTGGTGCTAAAAATGAATAAAAGTATTATTAGAAAGAATATCTATCCTAATATTTAACTTATCCCATAGAGTAATCTTAAGAGATACTCAAAATTAATTTTTTAATGAATCAAGCTGGTAATAATATTACTATTATTATAATATCAAATCAAATATTTTATTATCAGCTTGGCCTTTATTAAATTTTATTTGCTTCCCTTATAGAAAATTCAAGAAACTAACTGGATTTTTCTTGACAAATATTTATCTCTTTTATGTTGAGATTGTTTATTTTTGGTTTTTTTTAATTTAGAAGTGACTGGGAGTTACTCTATGGGAGCTTACACTTTTTATCAAATGCGTAAGATTTAATTAAAAATAAAGATATTTTAAAAAATTGGATAATTTCCCAATAAAAAGAGAAAGATTTTAAGTATTAAAATTAAATTTATCTATTAATTTATCCTATTTAAAAATTAATCTCAGGTCATTATCACTCTAAAATAAAAGTATTTCTCTCCTCATAAGCTGCAAAATTAAACAATAAGTCATTCATCAACAACAACAACATCCTTCTTCTTCGTATTCACTAAGCAACTAAACAAGTATCTTCGTATCTCAAGCAAAAGCAAAAACAAGATTTCTATGGTAGCAAATAGAATTTCTTACAATTACACTTTTTTTTATAAATTTAAGCAAAAAATCTTAGCAGTTTATCATCAAAAATTAATGAAATCAGAAATCATTTATTTGGTATTTCTAAAGGTTATTTGATGAGTGAGAGATAAAGTTGAAAGAGTGAAAGAGTAAATGTAAGATTGTGAAGAATAAATTCAAATTACATAACTAATTTAGTAAATGAGTTTAAGTTTAAAAGATAAATTTGTATGCTTTATAAGAGAGTTGTAGAAGTAATTAAGTAAGTTTGTTTGTTTGTTTGTTAGTGAGTTAATTAGATGGAAGGATTTGATTTTGGAATAAATTGAGATGTTTTATATTACTTATTGCATTATCAGTCTCTAAGTTGCAATTATCTCTAAGCAAATTCCTATCCAAGCCAGCAGCAGTATAGCATGATGAGGTTGAAGGTGGTGATGAAGAAGATGTTGATGAGGATTGAGGTAGTTAGAAAGATGGTGTTGATGAACTTGAGCTTTAAGTCTTATCTAAGGTGAAGCTAGAAGTTTTCTTGCCTTGAGAAAGCTAATCATAAAATTAGTTTAATGTTGAAGAAGTAAATTAAGAATGTTATTCTTGTAAAATTTATTAACTTTAAGATTTTAATGGGGCGTTTTAAATTTGATTTTTAAATAAGATTTCAGCGATATCTTTTAAAGTTTGCGGATCAGTAATATTTTTCAGCTTTTAAAAATCCCATTCATTTATTAGAGATTAATATTGGCTATTTGCCAAAGTTGATGATGAACTTATTGTTTAAGTTGCTTAGCATGCAGTGCTGCAAGATAAATCTTCTGAAGTATCTTTTTTGTTGGAGCTTTATTTATTCATTGTAATAGTGCCTAGAGGCTCGCAAGCAGTTTCTTGTTAAGAATTAACTTCTTAATCACAATTTTTTAAATAAGATAGCATTGTGAAGACTGGAGATTTAGTTCCAGAAATAGAGGCAGAATCTACAATAGTTTCAGATTTATCTCTAATTATTTATTCTTCTGCTTTAGCAAGAGAAAAATTAACTTCTTAGAGTTGTGTTACAACAGCTGACTAAGATATCTAAGATCCGATTCCTACTTATTCGCTTTAAGCAGAATATTTTTTTGAGACTCTCTAAAATCCAAGTGGTTTAGGAATTTTAGGTATGTCTTAATTGCCAATTTACAGCTATTGCTGTGATTGGTTTAGTATTAATTGTTATTCATAACCTACTGTCATATCAGTTTAAGTTGTACAGTTGGAAGTATTCAAGTCCACTCCTTTGTCCTTGTCTTTTTTGCTACCTAAATTATATTTACATTTAGGATCTTGAAATTGGTTGAGCTAATCGATCTGCGCATTGTAAATTCGAGGGAATTAGTAAAACTAAGGATACTCTGGAGGTATTTCTGTGTTGAAAAAAGGCATTTGAGTTTGTGTTATTGATGAATTTTAGTTGTAAAAATCATGATATCCTCCTCCCTATTGGGTTTATTAGAGTTAAAGAAGCTGCTACAAGAGAAGAGTCTAGAAGGGAATTTAAATTGATTGTTCATTTTATGATAGAATAGTGCCATAAATACTTTTGAGTTGAAGGATTTATTGGAGATATTAATTGGTCAAGTTTTATTAAAAGTTTTCGTCGTTAAAAACGAAATTCATTACCTAGCCTTAGATTTTAAGCAAACTCTTTCTCTTGTTTTGATTTGTTTCTTGGAAGAGTTATTTGTTAATTATTAATTTTTTTGTTTTTGCACTAAATTATTTATAAATAGAAATTTGATTTCTTTTTCTGCTTTTTTTTTCCAATACTAATACTTTTTGGGCCTTCTCTTTACTTTTTTACACTACTCATATTTATTTCCAATTTTTTCCTCATTTCTTTCTTTTTCAATTAGTTAATTGATTTCTTCTCATTCGAATATCATTCACATCTCATTCATTTATATTATTATATAAGATGACGACTTTAATCAAGTCTTAATTGTTAATTGCGAAAACATATAAAAAAAATTTAATTATCAAGTTCCCATGCTGTAAATTATAAATTTATTTCTGATAATTTACTAATCCTTCAAAAAGAGAGAGATTAAACCTAAATGAATTTGAATATTATTTATTATCTTAACTCCTTTTTTATTAAATATATGTAAAATTTTTTTTATTTTATGGAACAAATAATTTAAATTGTGATAAACTCTTTCTCTCCTTCTCAGTGTAATTTAAAATCAATAAAATAGAATAATTAGATAATTTTTATTTCTCTCTACAAAATATTAGATTATAGCTATCGAAATTGAATTTTATAGTTAGAATCTTTCTATCTTGCCAAAAAAAGAAAAAAGTAATAAGCTTATACTATGTATATTTTAATAGTACCTAAATATTTGATTTCTATTTTAAAATTTGTAATAACCTACTTCCTAATTCAAAAATAGCATTTCACTTTACAAAAAATATGAGAAAATCACTAATAAAAAATAATGCTATTATTAGTTCCTCATAAAATTTACTGTTACTTTACTTTTTAAAAGAAAAAAATTATGATAACAAACAAATATTGGAAAATTTTAAGATATTAAACTTATAAAAATATGAAAATTAAAGTGAATGAATGAATAATGTCTTCATAATTTGTATAACATATTTAATAAAAAGAAAGAGCTAAAGAAAGCAATAGATAAATTGAAACCTTATTATTTTGTTATAAATTAACTATAAAAGATAATTAAATGTATCACTTCCTCTTTTTATATTCACAAGTACAATTTTTATCTTATTATAAAAATACTAAATAGATTACTCTATCAAATGTATCTAACTTTAATTGAATGAGCATTTCTCTTTTATTAAAATTGTAAATGAAATATTAAATTTTTCCTCTTCTATTTTAATGAAAATATCTTTTTCTGCAAAACAATATGTAAAGAAAACTTAAATTTAAATAATTATAATATTCATACACTTTTATTAAGTCTCAAAATATATTTTTTCTTTATATAAAAGAAATTTTTCTTGAACTATTCATAATTTAATTACTTCAAATATTTAAAAGCATTCAAGGTTTAAGTTATTTTGATAAAAAATTATTGGGTATGAGCATTTTATAGTCAATAACTTTTTAATTCTATTGATCATTCATACTTAATTTTATTTATTTTCAATGTCTATTTTCAAAAATTATTTTTCCTTCATACAAAAAGAAAATCTTTTTTCATTATCAAATTATTTAAAACTAAAAAAAGGATATCCTCTTACTTTCTTTAAAAATTTTAATTTTATATAAAAAGATTTTTCTGTATATTTCTAAGACTTACAAATTAAATTCCAACAATCACCTGATAAAAGTTAATAAGCTTTAATGTTTAATTTGATATTTAATAAATTAATTTAACAATTTAATTTATATTTTATAGAAAATGTTAAATTTTTTTTGTTCCTTGTTTTATTAAATCTAGAAAAAATTTACTTTTCAAAAATAATATGGAGATTTTCTCTGATATTTATTTTTGGTGTGGATATTTAAGAATCTTTGAAAAAATCAAACATAAATGGCATTTAAACAAAATCAAGTAAAAAAGTAGCTAATTTTTTATTTTTTATCTTTATTTTTTTAAAATCTTTTGGAAGTTAAAATTTTTCAAAAAATTTATTACTTCTAACTTCTTCTTTAAACAAAAAATTTGAGGGAGTAAAAGTTAAAACATTTTCAGATAGAAAAAATGAACACAAACATTTTTAAAAAAATATTATATTTAATGGAAACATTGATATTTTTTGTTAAATCTCCCCCTCATCATCCATTCAAGGTGAATTTTTTCTTGATTACTAATTAAAAATATTATTTAAAAATACTACCTTAATTTGCTTTTTTTATAACCTCCAACTTAATAAAATTTCATACAAATCCTAGCAATTTTGAAACTATTTTCCTCAATTATGTATTTTATTTTTTAACTGAAGTGGTGAAAAATAAATTTTGTGATTTTTGAAAATGAATTTAAAGTCAAATATTGGTTATAATATTGTTTGGAAAAATATTGAAAAATGAACACATGAAACAAAAAATTTTATGAACAAAACAAATCACATTTTATCATTATAAATCACTATTAGTATTTTCCGACTTAAGAGTTGCTTATGACATTTTAACTACTTTATAGAACTTAATTAATACGACGGTTTATTTCATTCATCATATCATTATTTCCAGTAGTGGTTGATGTGTATTATTAGTTAACTACAGAGCTGGGAACATAATTACCATTACTGGATTAGACTTATTCTGATCTAACACCTCCGTAAGTAGAGCCGATTTAGAAGGCACCAGTGTTGTTGATTTCAGAAGGATATTAGTTAGCACTAACCATACCAATAGGACTTTCAGGTTCATGAGCTGCGAAAGTGGTACCATAAGTAGGAGCATTAAATTGAATCTAGTTGGAGTAAATATCTTGGTTAACCATTTGTTAGTCGCTTTGAGCTTGACGCATGGCTCTCTTAACATTTTCTTCAGAGGGCTATTAAACGGTGTTGGCAGGAGTGTATTAAACTTAGGTAGGTATCAAGGGATTGATTTAAACATGGCTGTTAGTAATTTCAGCTCCAGTTTAAGGATAAGCAGTCTAATTTTGCTAAAAGGGAATTGTGTTGAAGGGTTTTTCTTCAATGTTATAAGAGTATTAAGCGATAATTTGAGATTAACCAGGGTGGTAAGGACTGGTAGTAGTTTATACATATTAAACACCAGTTTATGGAGCAGGATTCATGATGAGTTATGAAGCAGTAGGGATAGAAACTTAAGGATTTTCATAAGTAACTTACTAGTATGCAGGTTGGGTTAAGACTTATGAGTAGTGTTGTCTAGCTCCATTTAAGATAACCTAAGGTTGAGCATTAGATTAAATATATTAAACTCCACTGATAGCAGTATTAGGTTAAACATATTCAACTTATTGAGCAGGAGGTTATGAGTAAGAAACATAGACTCCACTTTGATTGGTGGGTTCATTAGTAACATATACTGGATTAGGTTGGTTATTGAATTAATCATGGTAGAAGAATTAATTTTCTAATTGAGGAATAGGTTGACCATCTGATTATTAGATCAAGTATTCAAATTGTTATTAGGGAGCTTATTAGTAGTAGATTTTACCATCTTCACCAAGATAAGGAACCTTAACAAAGATAGGAGAGTTAGATTGCTGGGCAGCACTTTATTGACCAGCTTACAAAAGTGTATCATCAGCAAAAAGCTTTTCTCCTTATTATTCGGAAACGTTGGGTTGGGTGTTTTCTTGCTCAAGTGATTTCTTGATTGTTTCCTTTTAGGGGTTGAAGGGCTTTAATGCCAAGATGTCTTTTTCATAGGGTTATAAGATTTTGTAGATGATGGAAGGAGTAGGTCTGTCTTCAACATTTTCACTAAGCATAATTTTAATAACTTTACAGAAGAAATCAGAGTATTAGTTTTTAGAGAAATCAAGAAGGTAGTTAATGTAGTTGTAGTTAATGGAACATTCATCATAGTTGTACCAGCTGGGGCTAGTTTATAAGGTAGCGCAAGCAAGTAAAGTCATACCTAGTTTATAATGAAAAGAAATAATTAGATAAAGGGTATTTGCATGTATACATTTTGTATTTTATGTTAGTATCTGCTACCTTAAATTGTTGAAAATACGAAATATCTTTAATTATTTTTATTATTATTGTGTTTAATTATCTTAATTTGCTTTTAGTTTTTTACTGAATAAGAATGGATGATTTTTATTAATTAGCAAAAATGAATCTTAGAATACATTAATAAAATTAAAAAATAATAAGTGCCGATAGTTATCTTTTCAAAAAAAAAATTGTTTGCTTTTAATTTATTAATAAACTCTCTATTTGCTTGCTTGTAAAATTTTCTTTTAGACTGTTAATAAACAATTTTTGCAATTAATTTATGATTCAGCTAAAAAGAAAATTAAAAATTATTGCATCAATTATTTATTTATTTATTTCTTGTATCTTTCTTTATTGCCTAAATTTTCAAATTAGTTATTTGAAAATCTGCTGCTCATCTTCTTTCTTTCTTTATTCTTTATTTCTAAACTCTTGTATTCACTTTATTGCTCTCTAATTTAAGTGCTTTGAAAATAATATTGTTTTATATTCAAGAATAAGTTTTTTGGAAGGTAGGTAGGTATTATTCTATGTATATTCATTGGTAGGTATAAACGAAAAGCTTAATCAATTTACCAATTGAGTAGATATCGCTCTTGAATTGGTTGACATCAGGAACTTGCTTTCTTTTTCTCATCTCTTCAATCTATTCAGGAGAGAGATAACTTTATTCACTTTGGTTGAAGCACTTAGTATAGCCACTAATGTCTTCAGGGAAAATACTATTTAACATAAAAATATGTTGAGATATTTGTTCAATTTGATAAAATTAACCAATTATTGAATTAAAATATATAGAGAAAGAGTTATTTTATAAACCAAAACTGCATTCAAGATGAAATGCATCTCAAAAATCAACATTTTGTTGTTATTTTAGAGTTTGGGGGTTATCTATCATTATTTTATGAGCTAGAGAGATATTAAGTTACTTTTTTGTTATAAATGAATTCTATTCAATTCAAACTTAAAATACAATTATGTTATTTCAACAATGTGAGAAATAGCTCTTGAGTGAGTAATTAAAGTATTCGAAAACCAATCAACTTGGCTATTTAACATAAAAATAAAATTTTAAGAATGTAATGTATCAATTACCCAAAAGGCATGAGCTTAACTTCTCCCTTTAAAGTGAAATAAACAGTTGAAGGGCGGACATCAGTAAGAGGCTTGAGTGAGCTCTTTTCAAGATAATAAGCAGCACTGACAATAGAGTAAAGAATAGCCCATAATTCTTATTCAATGTAGTAGAGACTGACTTATTAACGTCTGACGAGTTCATCTTGAACTGTGTTTTAGTAATATTCATGGTAAGTAGTGATACCGTTAACAGAACCACACATGCTGTCTTCAGAGTGAGTTTTGTAAGAAAGGACCTTCATTAAGTAACGATTTTAAGTATTAATGGCCTTTGGTAGATTGTTTTCTACAAAATCTTCCATAAGTTCTTTACTCATTAAGAAGTTATTCTTGACAGCTACCAAATTTCCTTGAGGGCCTTAATATATCTTGACGTTGCCAAGACGAGTATCAATTTGTTCCCCGACTTCCTTGTATTCTCTTTAGAATACCCTTAGGAAATCTACATTAGGTTGTGGCTTTGAATTTGTCTCTCCCATTTTATTTGATCGATCCTATTTATTTGTTGAAAATTTTTTTTACTTTATAACCTCTTTTTTTATTAGTTCGGCTTTTTCAAGCTGATTCTTTCAATTTAGTTAATTAATTTTTATTTAATTTTTATTGAAATAAATTTATTACTATTTATTTTTCTTAAGAGATATTCATTCACTCATTGTTTATTGCATTTGTTTGCTGATGCTGCATTTTTCTTTTTTTACAATAAATCTATTAATTTGCACGTTTATCATTCATTTATTTTCAAATTATTATCATCATTATTACAAACTACCTCACCTACTCTCTTTGATAATCATAAGTGAGTTAATTATTAACATTTATTTGCTATTCGCTATAAATATTACTTAGCTCTTTCTTTCTCCTTATAAATATCCTAGACAACCATAGTTTTTATAAATTTCAATAAATTATAAGCAAAATCCTTCAAATTTCGAACTTAATAAGCAAAATTTTATTTTAAAGTAGGCGTACTGCTCATATTTTTTGAGAAAATTTGGCATTACTTTTATGGAAGAGCTAAATTAGTTCGTTTTATTCTTAATTCATGCTATCAATTTTTTTTGATTCAGTGCAATAAATATATAAATATCTTTGCTAATTTCTTGATTTTCAAAATAAATTTATTTATGTCAATAAGCAGACTAAAACTTAATATAAAATATCTAAATATCTTTCTTAAATATAATTTATTTCTATACTAATGCTCTCTAGATAAAAACTTAGATAACAATGCAATAACATTGACAACCTCTGTTTCTAGTTAATATTACCTCAAAAAAAGATACTGGATAGGATTACATATTTTCTTTTACTAATTACCCAGATAAAATAAAATAAAAAATAATCACTCAAAAGTTATTAGATATTTTTTATTAGCTATTAAATCAGTAACTATTTCATCACATAAATTTTAAATAGCAAAGATTTTCTTCGTTAATAAAAATAATCTATTAAGCTCTTATCAAATCATAAAGAAAATATAACTTTAGTAGAAATATCTTATCAAATTTTGATTCAAGCGCATCTTTCAATGCTAATGAATTTATTTAAGATCAAAATACATGAATTTAATCTTATTAAAGAAAAATATAAATTAAGCTAATATAAATAATTCTAATTCATTTTGATTATCATTTATTATTAAGCATCAGACATTAATATTAGCTATTTAAATAAATTTACTCAAATAATAAATCAATGATTCACTTTTGGCATTCTATTAGATTGTTTTACATTGATTTCAAATATATGACTCAATAATGTAAAGAAGAATTTAAGCAAGATAAAATGTATTATTAGTCAAAATAAAGATGATCATTTATTTAAGAAAATCAACAAAACCTTTTTTAAAGAGAAATGTAGATTTGTTAATTACAAAAAACATTTTACATTTAATATATTTAAAGAATTAATTTGATTTCAATCATCATTTTGTATTCATTATATTTCATTGTAAAAAATGTTGCAAATTTTTTAGTAATATGTAAAAAGACAAAAGAAAAATGTTAAAAATTTGGTTTTCATTTATCAAACAAGTTTTGGGCAACAATATTTAAATTCAGATAGGAAATCATCTTGATTGCTAATTCCTTATTCAAAGCAAGTATCAAAACATATAGCTTTACATGTTTGTAAATTTTCGTAGCAAATATTTCCATTCTCACTAAAAAACATGTTTTCATTAGAAAGCTAACTATTTACTTAATTTTATGTGCCATCAGATTGCTAACTTAAAACTAATCTGCTGCATAATAGTATTAATTTTATCAAATTTCCTAAAAAATATTTGAAATCCATTTTTTTTTTCTTTGTACAAATTAATATTTAAAACTAAAAATTTTTCGCTGATTAAAACTCTTGTTATCAAAATTAATCAAGAGATTG
Source organism: Tetrahymena elliotti 4EA (assembly GCA_000231825.2). Classification (NCBI taxonomy): domain Eukaryota; phylum Ciliophora; class Oligohymenophorea; order Hymenostomatida; family Tetrahymenidae; genus Tetrahymena; species Tetrahymena elliotti. The sequence continues at coordinate 750,012 of JH720333.1, forward strand.
CTTTGATTATTTCTTTACACATTACTTTTTAAAATTTTTATCATACATACAGCGAATTTATTTTTGAGAGAGAATAAAAAATATTAAAATAATGGTAAATATTTTTTTAATTTATAGAAGAGAACCAAGAAATATAAAAATATTTAAAAAAGTTTTAAACCATTTTAAAGATAATTTTAATTCTAAATTTTTAATTTAAAAAAAATAGAATTTTATTTAAAAAAATTTTTGTAAAAAATTGTATTTTTTGAATTAAGATTTTTATCCCCAGGTTATCAACAAGTATTCCATAAGGCTTTTACATTTCAAAATGATATTTACTTACTTAATAAAAATATCAAATTTAAATTCAAATTGAACCAAAAATAAAATATACTCATGATTACTTACATAAAGAAGGCAGTTACTTACTATGCTCATAAAAATAAAGGAAGATAATAATTACCACTTAAAATAGAAAAACATTACCTATTTACTCTTTTTTGAGTAAAATAAACTCTTACTTAGAAGAATTAAAAATTTCAAATAAAATAATAACATAAAAAAATATTTCCAATCAAATATTCTGAAATAAAGCAAAATTATCAATGAAAACCTTACTTGAAAGATATTTAATATAAATATTTTATGGTTTCTACATGATTTTTAAATATATTTTTATTTTATATTGAATTTAAGAAATTCTACTGTAAAATAATTAAAAAATTTTTAAAACATTTTTTTGTGTTAATAATAAAGCTTTTTTAGTAAATATTTTAAATAAAAGATTTGATAGTAAACCTGCTAATTGATTAATATTCTAATTGATCTTTTTTTATTTATTAAAATTATATCTAACTCTAAAAAAATAAATATATTACTGAACCTTATTCTTCCATAAAAACAAATCAACAAATAATTTAAAAAATATTTATTGTATACTTTTAAAAAATAGTGATATCACTTCATTAAATTATTAAATTGAATATACTTAAAAATATTCTAAATTTAAAATCATTAATATTTTTAATCTTTTAAGACACTTTATTCTACATCTAGTAAATTAGAAATAATTAAATTCAATTTTCAATATAAAATATCAACAGTATTCTCCTTAAAAATTTTCATAAATACCTCATAAAATAAAATCATCTTTAAATAGAAAAATATTTTTTGAAAAATTTTAAACAAAAGTAAAGAAGATCTAAGAAATAATATTAGTATTTTAATTATTGAAAGCATATAATATATTAATACTAGAACTTATAATATTAATATATACTTATTATGCTAATATGTCAGCTTCATATTGTTACTCCTCAGTCTCATGTAAAAAATCCAAATGTAAATAGATCATTGACTAATACAAGATATGATGCAAAATTTAACTAAAATTAATAATGATAGAAAATTTTATAATAGAGTGTAATATTTTTTAAGAGATAAATATACTACATAAAATGTATGAGTTCTAGAAATCACTCACATATTTAATTTAAAAATTAAATATTTCAAATTTTTAAAATAAATATTTTTAAAAATTAATGTTATTACATCTTCTAATCTCAAATTAAAATTTTCAAATCTTAGCAAATCTTATTGGTGAAAGGTACTTTAAAATTTATCTGAAAGAACAAAATAAATAAATTTTTTAAGATAAATGAATTTAGGAATCATACCTAATTTCACTAATTATATTTAGTTGTTTAATTGAGTTAATTTTAATGATTAACTTTTAAAATATGTTTATTTAGAGAACATCTTATGATTAATAAAAACTAAAGATGAAATAGTTTAAGTAAAAACTCTTTTTTTGGCTGAAATTTATTTACTTGTAATTAAATAAAAATAAGAGGGTTAAAATATTTTAATATTAAATATTTATTGAAAGAATGAAAATATCTAATTTTTATACTTGAAATGAATTTAACGTTTTCTATTAAAATATTAAATAAATTCAAAAAGCTGATCCAAATTGTATGTTTGTATTAGAAGGACCATTTTTTACCACTATTGTTACCAGTAAATATATTTATATGTAAGAATATTTTTTTCAATTAAACTAGTATGTGAAATTTTCTTTAAAATAGAATTCATTTTTACCCATGTTTTTTTCAAATATTTATGGAATTTCTGAATATTCTTTTTTAAATACAATAAAAGTGTAGAACAATTAGAAATCAATAGACAAAATTTAAGGAAAAAGTGGTTGATTTTTTTATTTAAAAAATAAACTAAAGCCATTAAAATGAACTTGATCATCTTCTTGAAATTAATCTATATTGAAGATTTAAATTTATGGTTTTAAAATTTTGTATATTGTTTTCTGTATGAATTTTGATATATCAAATGAAGTATTACTTAATTGCTTAAAATATATTATCTGCATCTTTTATTTTAAAATATTTTCTATTGTAAGGTAGCTTTTAAGAAATATTAGGCATCATGACTGATTATATATATACAAAAAAAATTTGTTAGTGCCAAATTTGAAATCGACTAAAATTTAAGATAATAAATAAAGTATTTAGGTTAAATTATTCTATTGATACTAAACTCATTAGTTCTATTAAAAATTGGAATTAATTACCTCCAAACAAATTTACTCACATATTTTTTAAAAAAAATGTGAAAATTTATTGGATTAAATTCTATGTCAATTAATTCTTACAATTTTAATATTTGAGAAACTAAAAATTTCATACTTAGTTTTTATTAAACATATTTGCAAAATAAAATATAAAAATAAATTTAGTAAGAATTTTAAATAAAAGAGTGTCATCTCTCATAATTTAAATTATATTCTATTTACACTTTGTATACATAATCCACCAATAAATTTATTAAATTCATGTGTTTTATAAATAATTTGTGGATATGAATATAATTAAAATCAAAAGTAAGGCATAACAGAATTTAGTTGAATTCCTTATTCCTTATAGTACCTAATTAGTAAGTGAAAATTTAAGATTTCATATAATAAAAATACTCTCTTTACAATAATATAAATTACAAAAATATGGTTTTTAGTGTGTTGATGGTATTTATATACATATTTGGGATCAATTTATTTTTTAGTTAGTAGTTGAAAAGAAAAGTATGAATAAAAATAAACATTATTTTTTTTAAAGATATAATGCTTTTTGGAAACTAATTTACGAGATAAATAAATTAAATAGAATATATAAACAGTTTAAAAGCAATTTTATTATTACATTATTAAAAAATATTGGGTTTTAATTTATTTAGTATGATTAATTTAATTTGGATTATTATTAATCCAGCAACTTAGATTTTAAAGAGTTTCCCTAATTTTAAATTATTTTTATCCAACCTAATATACATATTTATTGAACATTTAAATCATATTACTTTTTTAAAGAGATAGAGATAAAATATTTTCATTTGATCTATAAGAGATTTTTTTTATTTATACTTTACAAGCAATCATAAAAAATTAAATGTAATCATCTGACTCATTAATTTAGTTTTAATCATTTATTTTTTTATCTTGTAAGTAAATCTTTAGTTATAGTTAATCAGAACGAATTAAAGTAATTATTTATTCATACTTATATTCATTATAATACATATAATACAGAACCTCTTTAATACTTATTTGCTACAAGTATATGTCTTTAAAAAGAAAATTGATGTATTGTTTTAAAGATAATTTATCAATAAAAAATAAAAGCAAAAAATTCATTATAAAATATGAAAATGAATAAAGTTAATATATTTCTTTTACTAATATCTTTATTAGTAAATGCTTAAACTATAAACAAGTAAATCGTTAATACTTGCTTACAAGATGAGATAGATATGAGTGAAATAGTTCCCAAAGACTATTTAGAAACCTTTGATGAAAACTATGGAAACAGAAATCTCTAAACTTCTCAACCTTAGCCTATAAGAATCACTCTCGATTTCAAAGAATTTGATAACCCAAATAATGGAGATGGATTGACACTAAACTTAAAAGAGTATCTCAAGAAAATTATGTTTGCTGCCTAAAATTATTTAAGCAAGCTAATTAAAGTTTACCCTAGATAGAAACCTATTAAGTTTAACTGGAGTGGGGATACATGCTATGATGTTAAGGTTACTGAAGAAATAAAAACAGTTGGTATTGATAACTCTGATTTACACATCTATGTTACCTATTCTAATGAGCCAAATACAACCTATTTAGCTAATGCAAGTAAGATAATAATTTAAATAAAATTTAAAGATAATTTTATGAATATTTACTTTTTATTTAACTAGTATGGTGCTAATTAGACCCTAACCCTAATATTGGTAGAGTCAAGTTCAATATTGGTACTATGGATATTGATGAATCATCTCCTTAATCATTCTAAGATAATTTCTCAACTTCATTACATGAAATTCTTCATATCTTAGGTTTTTCAGGTAGCAGTGTTTCTTATTGGATAGATCCTGATACTAATAAACCATATGGGGGATAAAATGAAAGTAAGGTTATGAAAAGAGAGAATAGATGGGAAGTCGATAATGTTCTTAAAGTATTCTCCAAAAATATTTTGAGAGTTTCTAGAAATCATTATACTTGTCCCTCAATTGATGGTATGTATCTTGAAAATTAAGGTGGTGGTGGTTCTATGGGTTCTCACTGGGAAAGAGATTTACTTGGTAACGAATTTATGACTGCCAGTATTGTTTATGGAGTCTACACTATCTCTGAATTCACTGCTGCTCTTCTTTTAGATACTGGTTATTATGCAGAAATCAATTCTAATCTTCTCATGCCTATTTACTGGGGTAAAAATAAAGGTTGTGATTTTTTCAATAAATCATGTAATACTGGAAAATACTTCCCCGAATTTCCTGATGACAGTGTTCATGAATCATGTGACTTTTTCTCTTAGGGTATTGGTAGTCTTTAAAAATATGATTTCTTTTCTTAATGTAAGACTATCTCAGCTTACTCTAATGCTTATTGTGAATCTGATGAATTTAAGCCTGATGAAAGATTAAGATAGAATACAGGTGCTGGATCAAGATGTTTTAGATCAAATGCAAACATCAAAGGTAATGAAATTTTGGATATGAATGGTAGATGCTTTAAAAGTGAATGTAACAATGATCTATCTTCTATTAGAGTCAATGTTTGGGGTGATGAATATGTTACTTGCAACTATCCAGACCAAGTAATTAATTTAGCTGATCAAACTAAACATACCTAAGGTACTATGAGATGTCCTCATGATTTTGACTTGTTCTGTAAATTCCCTAAATCATGTCCCAATAAATGTTCAAATAATGGTGTCTGTAATAATGGTTATTGTGTTTGCTTAAAAGGATAAGCTGGAGTAGATTGTTCGTAAAGATGTGAAGAAAATTAAGTATGGGATGGTTCTTGTTGTGTTAATAATTGTCCTGCTGGTTAATTCAAAAACTTAGATAATACTTGTAAACCAACTTGTCCTTACAAGCAATTTGGAGATAGAATAACTGGTAGTTGTATTCTTTGTTCTGTCAACTGTTCTGCTTGTTTTGGTGCTTCATTTAATCAATGTCTCTCATGTAATAACGGATATACCCTCTAAGAAAACTAATGCATTGATACAACCTGCCATCCTAGTTGTATATCCTGCTTGGGCCCTAATACAAATCAATGCTCTTCTTGTGTATCTGGAACTTATTTGGATTCAAGAAAGACATGTTAACCTTGTTAATTCCCTTGTGATAACTGTTTTAATTCAGCCACTGAATGCACAACTTGCAGATAAGGATATCAAATGGATAAGTTTAGTGGTAAATGTGTTTCAATGAGTACTTGTGATAGCTCTTGTTTACAATGCTCAGCTTTTAGAGATCCTACTAAATGTACTTCCTGTAGAGAAGGATTTTTCCTCAATAATGAAGGTAGATGCTAAAAGTGCAATGAATCTTGTGCTACTTGTACTGAAAGAGAAGATAAATGCTTAAAGTGTACTGATGGATGGGAATATGATGATTCATAAAATAGAAGGTGCTATATTTAATGTCATCAAAGTTGTGATACTTGTACAACTCGTTAAGATCCTACAGCTTGTAAAACATGTGCTTTTAATTATTTTATGATGAACAACATTTGTGTTCCTTGTGATAAGAATTGTTATGGTTGTAGAGAAGATACTAAAAAATGTACTAGCTGTAATAGAGGATTCAGACTTGACTTAAATACTTAAAGCTGTGTAGCAGTATGTAGATAAGATGAATTCTTAGATATGAATTATACTTGCTAAAAGTGTATATTACCTTGTGCTACATGCAAATATTATCATGATTACTGTAGTAGTTGTGTAGCTGGTTATACCTATGATGAATAATATAAATCTTGTTAGCCTACAAAAAATACTTGTCATCAAAGCTGCTCACAATGCAATAGATTTGATGATCCAAAATCTTGTACTTCTTGTAGAGATGGAATGTACTTACTATTAGGAAGATGCTAATACTGCAGTGATAGATGTAAAACTTGTGAAAAAGATGTTAACATATGTACTTCATGCTAAGATAATTAATTTTTACAAAACAAATAATGCTTTTAATGCCATAGTTCATGCTTGACATGTTCTGGAATTTCAACAAACTGTACTTCTTGTCAAGATGGGTACTCAAAAGACTCTAAAACAGGTCTTTGTGTTGATAGTAAAATCATTTGCAAAAATTATGAGTACTTGGATAGAAATAATTAATGCTAAAACTGTTCTTAACCATGTGCTTCTTGTTTCTATTATCCAAATAGATGCTCTAGCTGTATTTTAGGTTTCAAATTAAACTAGTAAACATACTAATGTTAATAGGAAATCATAACTTGTAAAGCTGGATAATTCTTAGATTTTGATAATAAATGCAAACCTTGTGATGCTTCTTGTACCACTTGCGAATAAACCAGTACAAGATGTACTAGCTGTAGACATGGTTTTACACTTTCAAGAAATTCTTGTTAATCAACTACTTGTTAAGATGATTCTTTCTTAAACTAATAAGGAGTATGTCAAAGATGTAGTGAATCTTGCTCTAAATGTATAAATAATTAGGATAATTGCACTTAATGTGCTCCTAGTTATTCTTTTGATTCTAAAGTTTAGAGATGCGTTAAAAACTCTAAGAATTAGTAATGTCATACTTCTTGTAAAGAATGTAGCCAATCTAATAATCCATAAGCTTGTATATCATGCAACAATAGTCAATATTTAAACAATAAAGGATAATGCCTTGCTTGTGATAAATCTTGTTTGACATGTAGTAGGTAATAATACTTTTGTACTTCTTGTGAATAAGGTTTTAAGTTGGACTAAACCTATGGTAAGTGTATTCCTGATTGCAAATAAGATTAATATTTAGATTACTAATAAAATATGTGCAAACCTTGTGCATCTCCTTGTGGAAACTGCGAATATTATGCAGATAGATGTACTAGCTGTATTTCTGGATATAAGTATGACAATCAGAGATATAGTTGTGAAATTGTTTGCTAACCTGGATAATTTATTGATAAAGATCAAACTTGCAAGCCATGCTAATCTCCTTGTGGAAACTGTGAATACTATGCAGATAGATGTACAAGTTGTATTTCTGGATATAAGTATGATGATGATAGAAAAAGTTGTGAAATTGTTTGCTAAACTGGATAATTTGTTGATAGCGATCTAACTTGCAAATCGTGCTAATCTCCCTGCGCAACATGTGAATATTATGAAAACAGATGCATGAGTTGTGTCTCTGGATATTCTTATAATAATTATTACTGTGAATAGAATACCAGATCTAGCTTTAGAGGTTGTCACGAATCTTGTAACACATGCACAAAATCTATGGACCCTCGTTCATGTGATTCATGTAGAGAAGGTTATGTATTGAATAATGGATCTTGTTTAAAAAAGAGAGGAAATTATTTTGACCCTAAAAATTGAAATATTATTTGGCATATTATTTTTTAGCTAAAGTTATCCAACTATATTATATTTTAGTCATATTATTTTTTTAATATTTAATAATTTTTTCAAAGGTAAAATATTTTATCAAATAAATCAGCTTTATTGCTATAATTTTATATTAGAATAAATTTAGAAAACAAATTTCTTAATAAAACTACTCATTTTATGTTTTTAATCTAAAAACATTTTTGAAAATTAAATATCATTTCTAAATAAATAAATATTTAAACTTTCTAAGATGCGTCTTATTATTAAAAAAAATACCTATCTAAACATCAATACTACCCAATGTTTCTATCAACCTTCATATTCTATTCTACAAAATTTAATAAACACTATCAATAAGAGATTCATTGCTGATATATACAATTTTTAATCTTGTTTACTTGAAATAATTAGAATCTATCATAGAGTGTGATTTCATAGACTTTAATCTGTATATTTATCTCTAAGATAAGAATAACAATAAAAAAATTTATCAAAAATAACATTTATGAGAGGGAGAGAGAGAGTAGTAAATATTTCAAAATTATTTAATTTAAATAAAATTACTAGACAAATAGACAGATTTTTTACTTTCTTCTTACAAATAAAAATTAAATCAAGATAATTTAAAAAACTATGACAGAAAGATTAATCTAAAAACCAATATCATACTCAACACAAAATAATTTAAACCAATTTAAAGTTAATATTATTTATAATTTTAAGGGTTATGAAAGAATTAGCATTATCATCGAATTAATAGGCAGCAAAATACAAATCAAGGATAATTTATAATAGTTAGGATTTATTATATTTAGAATTAAGATAATAATGTTTTTATATATTGAATAATAATAAAGTTAAAAAATATTGTAAAATATTTGAAATAATAAAAAAAATTGAATCAAAAATCATTTGGCTTAAAAAAAAAAATTTTTTTTTGAATGTAACCCCCTTCCCCCTTTTCTACTTTATTACAGAAGTAAGATTACTTTACTTTTTTTTCTAAACAAAAAAGAATACAAATTTTTTTCAATATTTGCTCAAAATATAAGAATAAAATTTTTACTTTTACTTCATTTTTTGCATTAAAATTATTATGAGCCTTTTAAATTTAATTCATAAAGATTTATGTAGTAGAAATAGCATGATCTTAATACTTAAAAACTTGGCTGAAATAATTTATTTTAATATTTTGTATGTATTAATGATTATATTTCATAGAAGATATGAAAGTATAATAATTATAGTAATAAGTAATTACATCAATCTTCAATTTGTTTATGGAATGTTATTTATTCACCAATAATTAAATTTGTTATCTTTAACTATAAATTTACTTTATAATTTAATAAATTTTAATCAGAAAATCAAATATCTGTTAAACTAACTTTTTAATTAGCTAAAGATACTTTTTTAATTTAATGGGTAACTCACCTTCTATAAATCCTAATAATGAGACAAATCGTCTAGAAAAATTGCAAGAATTGAATAAGATTAATTTACCTAATTGTGATATAAATCCCTAACATAAGATTATGTAATTGAATATGGTATGCGTAGATAATAGATGTGAATTTGGATAGTAGTTGAATTTATTATGTGCATAGTGTTTAGAAGAAAAAGTTCATAAAATTCCTAACCATTAAAATGTATCTGTTCCTTCTATTTTAAGAGAAATAGGAAACTAAGCACTTCAAAATGAAAAAATTAAATAGCAACAAAAGTAAAATTAAATAAATTAATAAAGAATCGATTTCGGTTCAGGAATTATGTCAACAATAGATTAACATACTGACCTAAGTTTATTTTTAGAGAGTGTAATAAAAAGTATAGAATGTATAAAAGCAACATGCAGAGTTTTAGAAAATAATGTAAGAGATGTGATTAGAATATACTCAGAGACAAAGAATTAAATTTTACTAAATTCTAATTGGAATGTAATTTGCAAATAATATGAAAATATTACACAATAGCCATTAACAAGTTAAAACCTAAAAAAGTGCTTAGAAGAGCTTAGATATTATTGTAAAATTGAAGATAATCAAGTCCTACTTTTTGATTTAGAAAAATAAATAAACAGTTACTTAGATTAGGATACTTCAGATTATGCAAAATAAATGATTGGATTATGTAAAAAAATAGAAGATTTGACCAAAGGTGCCATAAATTTACATAAACCTTAAAATTTTAGCTAATATAAGTAGGATTGCTTGTAAAGTTTAAAACAATCTAAACAAAGGTAAGATTTACTTAGACAAAATGAATTACAATAATAAAATAATTTCAAAGATTCTTAATATTCTATTAACTAAGAAGAAAATTAGAATTTTGAGCAATACAAAACTTCTAAATTAAGTGTAAGTCCATAAAAAGAAAGATTTAATACAAGCAAAATAGATTATTATAATTAAACTATACTTTCATAGTAAAAAAGTAATACGCCCACTCCCTAAAAAAATTATCAATATGAAAAAAATGAACAAAATATTTTTTAAGATTCAACTTTTTCATGTTAAAAATAATTGAGAAATACATAGAATTATTTTAAAGAACCATAGGATAACCAAAGAGATTCAAGTCCTTAGAGAAATAGTAGTTAATTTAGGAAAATGTAGTAGACGGAGCCTCTTTTTAACTCTTCAAAAAGAATTACTTAATCTTAATTGACAGATTATATAGCATAAGAGAGGCAAGGTAATATAATATGAAATTTATGAATTAAATAATCTGATATTTTTAATTACAAATAGCCACTAGAGATTTACTTCTAGATAGCCGAAATGTAATTTTAAACTCTATAAAGTATACTTCCAAGAAAATATTTCATCCTCATGAAAATTCGAAATTTTTTATTTTTTGCTTTTGTTTGGAAAATTTAAATTTATTTTATAATAATATTATGGATTATATAATAATTTATTGATTGAATGAAGTTGTTTTGACTTGAAAAAGAAATTATATTTAGAAAATAGTCACAGAAATGGAAGAGCATGTTAAATCTGTAAATTTTATTTATTCAGTAAAAATAAAAATATTTTTTGATGATAAAATATAGTGCAACCACTCTAATTGTATTAAAGTAGAAGTAAGTTTAATTTAAATTTAAAACTATTTTAGATTACTTTTGAAATAGTGGGTAAATAAACTATTTTTCAAAAATCAGAATTTACATAAAAATATTTTATTTTATTCAAAAAGGGAGTAAATAGTTTTTAGTTTTTATATAAGCATATTAAATTTTACATTTCTATTAACAGTTGGTAAATTAAAATTATTGGAATTTATAGAAGATTTAAACTTAATTTTTCAAACAAAAAGGAGGTAATAAAGTATTTAACAATTTGAAAGATTTATTTTTTTTCTTTAATATTTATTAGAATGTAAATTATTAATTGAGCTATTGATTAATAAACAAGGAGGACAAATATTATTTTAAATAGGATGTAAGTATATTTATTTTATAATTTATTAATATTTTTTTTAATTAAAGTATGTAAATATTAGACACATCTTGGGTTTAAAATGAAGAAATATTTTTTATAAATAGAAAGTATAATTATTTAATAAATTAAATCTAATTAATTAATCAAATATTTTTGAAAAGTTCGTAAAATATTTGCGAACTTACCTTAAAATTTAATCTTTTATTGCTTTGAAAAACAGATAGTAAAATTTACTTCTTATTAATTTTTAATTATGGTTTATTTTATTTAAAATAGGGAGTATTAATATTTTTACACATCTCATAAAATAAAAAATATTAAAAATAATAAATAGAATGTAAAAAATTATTTGTTGGAATATTAAAAAAAATTAAAATTCAAAAAAATAAAATTAGGATTTGGTAATTTATTGTTAGGAGATAACAATAGATTAATTTATTATTTTATTAAATAAGAGAGTAATTTTCTAATAAAAGCAATTGCTTTTAATAAATAACCTTTTTAAATAGAAGGTAATATTATTTTGATTTCTTTTATATTCTTAAGATTAAGTAATAAATTGCTAATAGACAGACTGCAAAATAGGATAGGTTATAAACAGAAAAATGAGGAATGTATAAATGGAGCTAAAGAAATTTTGAATAAAACCAAAATTAATTTATTTAAATGCATTAATCAATTACTAATTCTTTTAAAGTTAATAAGAATTTAATAATTAATTTAAGAATTAAAAATATCAATTAAAATCAAGCAAGAAATGTTTTATTTGAAAAATGAATTAAAATAAGTAAACACAGATTCATAAATACCTCCTCTTCTTATAGAGCTAATAATTATTTATTATATAATTCACTGTAGACTGAATTAATAGCTCAGTAGTTTATTTATGTTTTGTATTTATTATTTATTTTGAAAAATTCATTTTAATCTCCAATAAATATTTTTGAAAACTGAGTTTTGCTTATCTGTTGAGATCAAACAATTCATAAACTGAAATTTTCATTTTATTCATTACTGTTTAAGTTCTTTTATAGCTCTTTTATAATTTTTAACTAATTCTTTATAATTTGAAGAACTAATATGAAGATCTTTAATTCTTCCATCTTAAAGTCCATAAACCCATCCATGAATCTAAATATTCGATTTACTTTACCATGCATTTTAAAGAACAGTTGTATTACCTAAATTATAAACTTATTCAATAGTATTAAGCTCACTCATTTTATTAAATTTTTCATCTCCTTTTAATGAATCTATAAACTTTTTATGCTTCAAATATATATCTCTGATATGAAGTATCCAATTATTAATTAAACCTAAATTTGGATTTTCTAAAGCAGCCCTAACTCCTCCACAGCTGTAATGGCCGCAGACAATAATATGTTCTACTTTATGAAAATCTACTGCTCCTTATATAGCTGATAGACAATTCAAATCTGTGTGAATAACTTGATTTGCTACATTTCTATGGACTATAATCTCACCAGGTTAGAGGCTAGTAAGTTGCTCAGCAGATACTCTACTATCTGAACATCCTATCCATAAATATTTATGATCTGTTTCTCTTGAGCTATTTAAAAAAAACTAAGGATCTTCTATTCTCATTTTAGCTGCCCATTCTTTATTATTTAAGATGATTTTTTTATATTCATCCATTCTATAGACTTATTTACTGTTAACTCTAATAATCTAATTTAAAAATCTATTCATTTAAACACCTTTCTTTAAGTATTCTATTACTTTTTTTGTGAAAATTTTATTAATAATTAAACAAAAAAGTATTTATTATTATATCCACTAAATTACAATTTCAAAATAAATAAATCTTAATTTATTCGATTGTTGTTTTAGATTGTCAAATACCTTAATCATTATTTTTATGGTTTATTTTGATAAAATAAAATAAATAACCATAAAAATGATAACTATTAAAAATATCTATAAATCATTTAAATTTTTTTAATATATTTCTCAATTATGAAATCTTAAACAAATAATAATTAATAAATATTTTCAGAATTAGATGAAGTTAAAAAAATTTTTTTATCATGGCTTTATTTTAAATAGAATAAATATTTGTTAGTTAACTTATTATCCTAAAAATTTGTTTTTTAGGTTAAATATCTTAAGATTAACTTAGAATTTAGAAAAAAATGAATTCAAATTAGTTTCTAAATATTTGTTAAGTTAGAAGATATTTTTTTCATAGTTTTTTGATTATTTATGATCACCTTATTCTTTTAGAATAAACATAAAAAAACTCAAGTTTTCATTTTATTTAAGAGAATTAGATTAAATAATTAATAGTTCCTGAACAATTAAAAAATAAATAATTTATATTAGGTCTTTTAATAATTTTAAATATACTTCAAAGTAAAACAGATTTAAGGAATGAATAGGTGTATGTATGGTATTAAATATCTCATTTTTAATTAAAGTAAAAGAAATATTATGTATAGACTCGTTACTATTAAAAGAAATAAATAATTATAACTATTTAATATTTAGTAAAAAAAATTTATTATATAATATTCTTTGATTTTTGTTAATTAGCTAGTGTATATTATTTATTTGAAACTTTAAAAATAAAGAAAAGTTTAAAATATTTATTGTAGAAAGGAATTAATTACCTCAGTACTTATATACTAGCATTACATATTTAAAATAGTTATACTCCATGATTGCAGCAACTTAGATACAAATTTTACAAAGTATTTTTGAAATGTTTGATTTTGGCATACTTACATAGAAAATATTAACATACAATAATGAGTTTTTCATAAATTAAAGGTCTTTTTTAACATGCTTTGCAGTTTATTCCAGAATAGAGTGATCCAGTAGATTTTTTTGAAATGTATTTTGATGAAACCTAAATAAAAAAAGCAAATGGGGAAATATACAGTAGTGGAATAAAGTCTAATGGAATTAATTTTTAAAATCAATCTGATAATACAGAACATTAAGTTTAATTTTCAGCACTAGGAAAGACATAAATGAGTAACAGCAAATCGGTACAATAATTTGGATCAAATGATTAAAATCATTTCAATCAAGGTAATTTATTAAATAGCTTCATCTTTACTTCACTAGTATTATTATCAAAATTCAAAGTAGATCTTCAAATTATAATAAATGCATTTAGTATAAAAATAAAAATAATTTACACAAGGAAAATCAAATATCTAAAACAAGAAAAATGAATATTAGACAATTATTATGCATCCTAAAAGAAAAATTAAGATAATAAATAAAAAAAATAAACATAAAATAATATTTTTTTGTATTCAATTAATAAGCAATTACTTTAAATATTCTCTAAATATTTTAATAGGAAATATAAAAAATAAAAATGACTTGAGTGGCATTTAGTAACAATAATAAAACAATAACAATAGTAATAATAATGGTTATATCAAAAAAATATCTATGAAAAAACCAATAGGTTCAATTTCTTCTTAAAATTTCAACATCAATTAATTTGAAAAAGAGGCAAGACAACCTTAGAAAACAAAACTATCACCAATAAGATAGGCTAAAATATAAATTACTAAAATCAATAATAAAAATGATCCATTTAATTAGCATAAAGATGGATTCTTTCATCCTACTACTGCTCAATCAACTTTGTCAGGACCATTTTAAAGGATTAATAACAATGCTATACCCAGTCAAAATAATACACATTATAATCAAATAAGTAATTCTTTTTCAAATAAGAATTTAAGAAGTAACTCTAATGCAAATTAACATGATAATAATTTAAATGGAGGGCCTAGTAATTATCATCATAACAAGATTTAATATAATGCTTATAATTTAGATAGCTCACATAATCAAAACACTGAAAATCAAGGACATAATAGCTATCAATATTCAGTTTATGATCCAGGTTTTAAGTATAACCCAAATCCTTATGCTGCAGGTTGGGCTAATGCAATCCTTAAAGAGCATTATAAGGTAGCTCTTAGACGTATTGATGAAAAAAATGGAAGAAAGAGATGGATTATCAGAAAAGTAAAAATGTAAAAAGATGGATTAGATCACCAGTCTAGTGTTATTAATCCTTAAGATGGTAAAGGAAGTAGAGTTGTAGCTATTTAGTAAAATGGGTTTATCAAACCTGAAAATAAATTAAAAAAATAGATGAAAAAGAATGAAGATATAGAGGGGGTTAATGACTTATTTACAAATGCTTTTGTTCAAAAATAGAGGTAATTAATCAACCAATAACATACAGAACTTTTGGACTTCTCAGAATTAGTAGAAACTCTTTCTTTTGATAGAGAATATATTGCTTATAATATACTTAATCAACCATTTAATGAGAAATTAAAAACTGTAAATGAGGAAGAATTTGAAGAAAATCTACAGCCATATTTCGAATATGTGTCCTAAAATTTCTTCGTTTTTCCTATTTATCATATAAATTTTAAATCAAATCTAGAAAAAACTATTTTCCTAAATAAACTTTTAATAGGTAATCTTTGATTTTGTTTGTATTCCTATATTAATTAATAAAACTTATTAGGTTTAATTTATATAATATCCTAAGTATGATTATTCTATGTTATTTATTGTATTGTATGTATCCTATATAATTTATGTCCTTTCTTTCTTTTTAATAATATTCATTTTTTTTAATATTTTAATTACTTCACTTATCAAATTTCTATTTTTGCTTTATTACAGTTTAAAAAATGAATTATATTTTTTTTATTCATACAAATGTAAGCTAAAAAAATAACTAAACTAAGCAAAGCAATAAATAATTACTTCCTGTTTGAAATAAGCTATTTAAGCTAAAAGAAAGTGTGAATTTTCTTCTTATTAGGTAAATATATAACTTAGTTCAAAAAATAGTATTTTATTTCCTTAGAGAAATATTTGTTAGAATTATGAAATATAATGTATTTTTTTAAGTTGCTTTTAATCAAGATATAATTTTTGTCTTATAATTTGCTTACTCAATAGAAGCTTATTTTAAAAACTTTAAATATAAATTCTCAAAATAACACATTCTATGTACATTTTAAAAAACATCGTAAATTTTAAATATAACCAAACTAAAAATGCAATTTATCTGTTATTAATAAATTAAATGATTTATTAACTACTTCACATAAATGATGTAAATCAGAAAATAAATATTTTAGAGAATCTTTTTTGTTAAATTGAACACATGACATGCAAATAACTAAAGCCAACTAAAAACTCTAAAATTAATGCTAATCTAATCATTTTTAACTACTTCAAGCAAGTAATCTATCATAAGCATCTTGTTAGATTAAAGAGGATTTACTAGACTTTCCTAATTAAAGATTTTATTCAGTTTATTCTAAGTTAAGTTTAATTTCTTCTTCTTTTAAATCTCTAACATATCTAATTTTTTTTTTTTTTTCATACCTAAATTTAATGCTTAATATTTCAATATAAAATTTACCTAACAGGAGAACCAGCCCAGAGTTAACCAGAAGGAATAAGACGACCAGCAGGAACTAAAGAGTTAGGAGCAACAACACTACCTCTTTCAAGTACTGAACCTTCTAAAACAACAGTGTTGTGACCAACAGTGGCATTATCATCAACAACACAGGATTATAAAACGCATCCACTTCCAATATTAACGTGGTTACCTTTAATTTAGCAATTTCCAATTAAAATTATAAATAAACTACAATTATTTAAACAAAAAAATATAATTATAAATATTTTTTACCAATATTTGTAGAGACTGGAATACCAGCAGCAAGAGTAGCTACATTAGAAATAGAAACCTTATCACCAATAACAGTATTATGACCAACTCTTTATATTAATGAATAAGAATTTTAGATTAGCTAGAAACTTATTTTAATAATTTAAGATTCTTTCTTATTAATCAAATAACAAATTTATATATGTTTGTATCTTATAATTATTTAATCTATTTTTTATATCAAAATAAATTCAAAACCTGATAGCATGATTATCACCTCTCAATGTAGATCCGTAACTAATTTTTTACAAAGTGAATTTAATACTTTATTCAACATTTACTAGCAAAGAAATTTTATAACCCATCAACAATTGTTGATTCAACAAAAGTTAATGAATATAATTCAAATAAATATGAATTAAATATTATTGTTTACCCGACAACAGTATTTTAACCAAGATAAACAGCTCCAATCAAAGAAGAATTGGGAGCAATAAAACTAGAGTGATAAAAAGTAGGAACTAAATCATAAATGGGTAAAATATTTCTATGACGACTCAAGGGTTCATAGCAAGAAATATCTTGTTCTAATTTGCAACCATATCTATCTAAGGCTATTTTTTTAAATATTTGATTTTTTAAATGGTATTTTTTTTAATTTATGAATTATAATTGCAAAATTCATATCAAAAATTAGCATAATTATCTAATATCTAATGAATATTTATTCCTTTTAAACTAACTAATGCTTAATAAAAGCATACCCAAACCAGTTTCTCTGACCATACGACCAATACTGAAGATGGTCCTAGTCCACATAGCCTAAAATAACTTCATTTTTAATCTATGAACTTTCCTTTAGTATATTTAATTTCTTCTTTTTTTCTTCTTTTGAAGTAATACTTAATTGTCTTAATTAGAAATTAATATTTTCTTTATGAGTTTTTTACTTTTATCTTTGAATGCAAAATCAAGAATAAAAAGAAAGCTATAAGCAAGTCAGTCTTTCTTATGAAACATTCATTCATTTATAGATATAATAAATACTAAGATATATTTTTTTTAATACAATATATCATGAATAAAACAAGTAAATATTTTTTATTTAATATTTAATTTAGATATGCATTCAGAATATTTGCAAAAAAACATTAATTTTAAAAACAGATAAAATATTTTTTTATATTTTCATTTTTTAGTTATTATGTATTTGATTCTAAATAAGATAATTGGTATAATTTAAAAAAATATTTTTTGAATAAGATAAATAATAAATTAAAAAAAATATTTTTGATAATATCTAATTGATGTTTATTTATTTATCAAATGTTATAAATTCATAACTTCAAAGATAAAATATTATATATATGTAATTAATATTTTAAAAAACCTTATTTATCAAATAAGATAAAAGTCAAAATTTTTAAATATTTGTTAAGTAAAAAGTACTCTGTTTTTAATCTATTAATAGATAAATAGAAAATTTCAAACATTCAACTTTTTTTGTAATTTTGAAATAATTTTGGTGACATTTGTTAAACCTTCTTCAACTTTCCCTTATCTTTCTATTAACTCAGAATAGAGGGATAGATTATAATTCAAAAAGTCCATATTTTACTAAAGATGCTAATTATACTGCTCATTTTGGGTATTATTAAAGTTATTCTACTAAGTAGCTGCATATTACTAAATTATTTCAATTTTATCTATGTATATGAGTACCTTATCTCTAAAATTAATATATATATCAGTTGTAGCTTTTAATATTATTCCTAGATTCATATTACATCTTAAACATTTTAAATTAAAATAGCTGCATTGATAAAATGGATCTTCTTATTGTGTAAATAAGTTTATTGAATTATCTATATTTAAATAAACTTCTACTGACTCATTTTCTTTCTAATTTTATAACATTATAAAGTTTATCTTATTAATTAAAATGTTCCTTATTATCAGCCCATCTGGAATGAAAATATCTTCTCTCAATTTATTTTAGAAGCAGTTTTTACAAAAATATTCAAAATACTTTTTCATAATTTTGTTTTAATTTATAAATGTTTTCAATTTATAAAATTTTGATTATTTTTTATAATTTTTTTAATTTTTGTTCTAGTTTATTTATT
>JH720334.1:0-15150 GCA_000231825.2 Tetrahymena elliotti 4EA
GATTAAAGTAATTCTTAACATAACAGTAATAATAAAGTTAAATACAAAATGCAAATTAAATATTTTAATGATTGTCAATGATTTTATTAAAACTGAATTTTTTATTCATAGTTTTAATAAAAATAAAAATAATGTTATTGTATTTTAAATTTTATTGGGTTGTTAAAAAAAAAGATTTTTTAAATGAATGCTAAATTTTTCAATTTTACCTTTTTTTAATGAATTTTAGGAGCAAATATTTTAAGCAGATTGGTTGCAAACTTTGTTAATTTTAAGATTTAAAAAAACTAAAATAATATTTTAGGTTTTACTTAAACAATAGTAAAAATTTAAGTTTTGCTAAATAAAATATACATATTCATAAAATTTGTTTGCATATGTAAAAGTAGGTAGGTTGATCAAAAAAAATATTTTAGAAGACAAATTTGAAAAGTTAGAATAAAAACTTAATTCAAAAAAATTATTTAAATTTAGAAAATTTAGTTCCCTTATTTCACTAATCATTGACTGGTATTTAAACATATTATAGAAAGAAATATTATGTATTTTTTTAATTTTATCAATGTTAAAAATTATGACTTTTTTATGATAAAGATAAATAAATATACTTAATACTAAACAGAAGGTCTAACCTTAATATTTATTTTTTAAAAAATGTTCAAATTTTAATATATAAGATTAATTAAAACAAAGAATGAAATTAATGGAATTTATTTTTTTGGTTTACTCTTGGTTGTTCAACTTTTTATTTTGTCAATATTATCTCTTCTATAAGTATTTTTCAAATAAAATTGAAAGCTTTTGCAATAATCTTATTATTGTGTTAAATAACTTTACACATCTATTAGTAATTAATTAACAATATTTGTTTTTATTATTTCAAATAAGTAAGAAAAGAAATGAGATTAGTTAAGACAAAGTATAGTTTATAAAGATGGCTATATGCTTATTTAGTTAAGATTTTCTGTAATTGTACCTTTATCAGTAGGAGTTATGATGGTATTTTTTGTCTATTATAAAAGTGTTTATGCAAGTCTTAAGGATTGGTATTCTCTTTAAATATTTAGTTTTTTTAAAGTAATAATTCACATTTTAAAGGGAAGACTTGTCAGCTCAATATCTTAAATCAAATGATATGAAAACTTCACAATTTTGTATACATTGATAAGCTTATAATATAGGAACACTTATAAAAAGTAAATAATTCATAAAATATAACAATATGGCTTAATATAAATAAAAAAAGATTTCAAACGACCTAATTGTTTATCAGGGACTTTACAACAAATTTATTAGCAGATAAATTAAATGTAAGTAAATTTTAGATATCAACCTTATTGCTGCTTAAATGATAATATAATATAAAAAATAGTATATAGCGAAGATCAATAATATAAAATTTATTTCATGAAGATTAAAATACAGTAAAACTTACTATTTCTTTATGGTGATAAAATTTATTTTAAAATAATACTTTTAATGAAAATTTTTTTTTTGCAAGTTTTTAGAGAACACCTTTATTTTTTTAATTTTTTCTAAAATAAAATGTAATAAAAATCAAAAAAATTTTTCTTTAATAATTATTTTTGATTTTCTTTTTGCCAACATATTTTTAAATTTCATGATTTTTTTTAATTGATTCACTTTTAAGAAAATTAAAAATAAAAAAATTAATTAAATAGTATGAGCTTATTTTATCCAATAGAAATAACAAGTCCATAAAGTCTTTAGAATATAACTATGTCAACAAAATAAGTGCTAATCGTTGGTAAAATAAGATAAATATTTAAAGTACTTAACTTAACTCGTGATTCAAATTATACATTTATTTTATTAGGTTAAGTTAGTTTGATTGTAATTGTGATTGTAATAATGACTTTACATTATACAGCAATTTTTAAATATCAAGTATTGATACTTTAGAATAACTGTAGATATTTATTATTTAGAACACAGATTAATTTAAATTTTAGAATAAAATTATCAGGAATAAAAAGGGTTCTGAAGAATCTAAATTTAAAAAGAAAATTAGTAAAAAAAAGTAGAATTTAGTAGAGAAAATAGACAATTCATCTTAAAAAATGGATAAATCTACCAACAATTATTAAAGTTTTGTCAACTAGTTATAAAATAGTAATTAAATACTTAGTAAAAAAGAATCGAAGTTATCTTAAAGCATATTAAATATGTCATCTAATTAAAGAGTTTTAAATACCTACTATTAATAATAGTTAAACTATAATAAAAGACCAAGTCAGTTTAATACAAAGTTTTAAGATCATTTAAATATAACAATAAACAAGACTGAAAGTGATAACATGATAAAAAAAGATGAGAATTAATTTTATGAAATATCAAAAGCTATTGAAGATAAAGGTACTTTAGAGAAAAATTAAAATTAATTTTAATAGCAAAGAAGGTTGGAGTGAGATTAGTTAAAATATGACAACTTCCAAAATATCAAAGTAGTTATACAACTCTGTTTAAAAGATTAATTTATAATAGGACCTCGAACAATAATTTTTGGAAATTTAAGTTATAAAAGAATATTTTTACTAGCTTTAGTCTATGATATCTTTTAAGTAAAGTGATATACAGTATTACTCTTCAATGATAAATATTGATGAGCATGTAAATGAAGGGAGGTGTATTTTACATTATGCTTTTGCATATAAAATATTCAGATAGTTAAAAATAATTTTGGAGTGGCTTAAGTTCTCTTAATTTAGGATACATTTGTTATAAAAAAAGTGATTTTACCTAAGCAATAACCTATTATAAATCTGCTATGATGTATTATATTGTAAAGCTTGGTTTTTAAAATATTCAAAATTTCATGGATTAATTGAAAAAAGGTTAGTTTAGATAAGTAACTAAGAAGCATAAAACTAAAAATTAATTATAATTTGTATCAGCTTAATGCTACAATCTCTATCAATAAAAGAAGTAATTCTGGATAGAAAAGATCTTTTGTCAAATAAAGAAATAGTTTCTAACTTTTTATAAAGTAAATTAATGGTTCAATCATGGCTAGATTTAGCTAAAATTATACAGAAATTGAATTTGATTTATTAGAAAAACTAACAAAGTTTGATTTAAAAATATTAACTGATTAAACTCTGATGATTATTAAATGTAATTACATTGAGATTCTTTATGAAAAAAAATAATTTTAATATGAAACAAATTAATTCGAATCACTACCTTTATGTATTTGAAAAGATATTTAAATTAAATCTATTTTATAGGAAAAATTAACTACCATTTTTACAATAAAAAAATTGTAATGAATTCTTAAAACAAGTATTAATTTTACTTAATTAATATCAAAATTATTAAATTGTAGATATTTTTTTGAAGTATACATAAATGGAAAAAATAAATTTTTTTTGTTTACTTGTTTATTTTAAAAAAGCTTTCAAAAAATTAATTTTCTTATCTTAAATTTTACATTTGATTCCTAATTTAAATCATTTTTTTAATCCATTAATTTGATTACTTAATTAAATTATATTAGTTCATATTAAATGTATGTAAATGATTAAAAGTTAAATTTTTGATGAAAAAATCATAGGAATCACAAAAGTAAATATTAGAATAACTAAATATTTGAGAAATTGATAATTAATATTTTAAAGTTTTAAAAAAACAAAATATCAAAATATTTCAGAAATAAAGATAAATGTATAGTTAATAATAAATGATCTGCAATTATTTATCATAATTCACCATGCATTTCAATAGATTACTTTTCAATAAATAGTGAAATGCATGTAATTTAGAGTATCACTATTTATTTAATACTACTTTCTAATATAAATAAATAGAGTAAAATCAATCAATTGAAGCCAACAAAAGCAGCTCAAAATTAAAAAATAAATTTTTTTTGCAATCTGTAATTTATTTTTACATATAAATCCTCATATAAAAAACATTTTAGAAGAAAGTAAAAACTGAATCATGAGTGAATTATAAGAATATGACTAGAATATAAATGATATGCTTGATACATTTGAGAAAGATATAAAGTAATTAGATAAAAAGGACGCAGCTTAAAAAAAGAAAGAAATCATAAAAAACTAAACTTATTTGAAGAGAATTGAATAAATGGTATAGTCTTACAAGTTGGAAGTATAGGCTTTAGACAGAGGTGAATCTGCTCAATATACAGAATCTCTTAAGCAAATTAACTCTCGTTATATGAGATTGAAAAATGATTTTGAGTATAAAAAGAATGAAGGCACAGACAAAGAATAGCTATTTTAAGGAAGAAATGGAAATCAACAAGATCCAGAAAATATGACTGGAGAAGAATTAATGCAAAAGGCTAGATAAATCTAAGATGAAGGTACAGAAATATTAACTGGCTTGGTTTAAATTATTGAATAAAACAATCAATTAGCTGACTAAATCAGCGCAGATCTAAATGACTAAATAAATAAATTAGATAGCATATATTAAGATGTCAAAGACACACAAACAGAACTCAAAAGAACTTAACAGTATCTTAAATATTTTATGAGATAAATTTACTCAGACAAGATCCTTATGTGTTTAATATGTTTGATATTCGTTGCTGCTGTGGCTCTTATTATTCTCTATAGTTTAGGTATTAAAATTACTCCATCTAGCAGTTCTAGTTCTTCTTCCTCTTCATCTTCTAGCAATGGCCAAAAGCCAGCTGATAAAAGGTTTTTAGCAGACTTTGGAATAAATATATTTGGTGTTTGACTTCTAGAATTAAATCTTTAAACAAATAAAACTAAATATTTTAAAAAAATATATGTTTAACCTTCTATGCTTTATTAATAAGTTCTAATTTATCTTTAAAAATAGATTTCAATTTTTTGAAAAATAAAACATTTTTTCTCAACAAACTTTAAAGTAAATTTCATAGCTCTTTAAACAAATTTTTAAAATATCCTATCTCAATAAATTAATTTTTTAATAAATATATTGAAACATAATTTAATATTATCATTTTAAATAAATAAAATACATTTATTATTATATATTGTAATAGAAAAGATTGAAAATTTTAACTTTTAATTTAGAATTTTTATCAAAGAAAATACATTTTATAGAAGTTTTATCAAGATTAAAAAATAAACAAATATCATTCTTATTTCAGAATAAATCTTCGTCTTTACAGTTTTCCTCTTCCTGAGGCTTAAATTTGTAGAATAAAGAATACTCATCAGCCTTTTTGACCATTTCAATCTCTCTTTCTAACTAACTCTCACCTATAATCTTTTTAATAAAATAATTTTCTAAAATCTTAAATATTTTTTTTTTCTTATTTTATTCTTTTTGTTTTAATAATAATTTTAAGGAATATCTTTGGCTGCAAAAATATTTGAATGAAAAGAAAAATAATATACTGCTAATCCTTGTAAGTCTGCATTTTATTAATAAATAGTTTTGTAATCCTTAACTAAATCTTCTATACTTTCTAGCCTCTCTTCATAGTATTTCTATGCTCTAAATGACTAAAAGGGCTATTGTAAAGATTGAGCCACTTAAAATGTACTATTCATAAAACTGATGTTTGTTTAATTTAAATTATAATTTTTAAATTGAGTTTGAGATTTTTTGAAAGCTGGTAAGGAACTACTGTTTTTCATGATGCTTTGCATGTTACTGCTATTTTTAGTTTAGAAATTTTTATTGTTTATATTTTAACTCTAACTGCTTGCTAAATAGCTGCTCATTTAATTTGGAGTATGCTAATTATGAGGTGATCCTCTTTAAGTCAATTATTATTCCTAATTTTCAGCATTTTTTACCATGTTTTCATTCTATAATTAGTTATTTATTGTATCATTAATTCCACTGATATTATTGTTTTCATTTTCTATGATTGACTAATCTTCAATTATTGAGCCAAAATTTTAGGTGATAGTGGAATTATTCTAGTTATTTGTATTATTGTTATGTAGTGTTTCGCTAATACTTTTTAATTAAAGCAAACGTTAATGAGAACTTGAAAATGTGTTACTATTATTTAATATATTTGCAACAGGATCTGTTATTAAAGGTTTTCTTGAATATTATAGAATCTTTCTTTCTCCATTAAGAGATGAACATTAAAATGCTTGAGGCAAATCTTAAGTAACTATTAGATCTGCATGTTCTTTCTTTTCTGGTTCTTTGAACAAATTCAATTTTTTTTACTGTCTTTTCCTTAATGTCATTTCCCATAATTTAGATCCATACCTTTCTAAATCACTCTTGCATATACTAAAAACCTCTGTTGCTTCTCTCATATTTTTATAGTAATCACTTCTAATCTATTTTTTTTTTAATTTTTAAAAATTCATTACAAAAAATTCAATTTTTTGTTTGAATTAAATATTTTGAGAAAATCTGGAGGGGAGGGCTAGTGGTGATATAAAAAATTTTTTCGTGTTAACATAACTAAAGATTTTTTTAGTGGTGGCTCACTAGTAAATATAATTCATTTATTTAAATTACCTCCCCATAAATTAATTTTTATAAATTAAAAATAAATATAATTTACAAGTTAAGAGTAAGAAAAATCTCTATTTAATTAATCAGAAGTTTTTTCAATAAATTTTTGCCAAAAAAGTTCATTATCTTCATGTTTTTGCATAATTCTAATATCTCTTGTTTAAGACATTTTTTAGTCAATTTACAACTGTTAAATTTCCTATTCTTCTTACTTTTAATTGAAGCTTATTCTTTGCTTGATGACATCAATTTAATCAAGGAGCTATCGTTTAGTCATTTTATTAGTTAAATTTCTATTTTTAATTTTACTTTTATTATCAGATTTCTATTTTGAGTATGTTGAAAAACTATTTTGTTTTTTTAATTAGTTATTTTTTTTGTTTCCAGCTAACTCTTTTAGTCTTTCTTAGTCTAAGTATTGGCCATCTCTTTTTTAAAACCAATCAGGCTTTCCTACTAAAGATCTTGAAACAATATTTCCTAATTCATCATATCTTGGTCCTTTTTATTCTATATTAAGAGTCTTGGTATTAAATATATTTTAATATAAAGTTTCAGGTTATGTCTATAACGCATTGTTTTGTGATTAGCTTTTTTTTATTGATTTTTAATTTATAACAGGAAGAGTATTATTGTCTTAGCATTTGCTATTTATAGAAACTTTTTTTGTCAAAGATGATATAGTATTGCCTTCTTGAAGAGCCTATATATCTCTTTATGAAAGTTAATCTTCTTACTATTCTAAATGAAGAATCAATTCTACTTTAGGCTTTTCTTAAATAATTTTATCAGAATTTCTTGGAGTCATCAAAGGAGAAATATGTTAAGTTGGTTTTTGCTAATTACTAAAATTATTAAAAATCTATAATTATTTTTAGCTGCCTGTTTAATCATATTGATTAGTTAAATCATTAAGAATATCTTAATTTAGTTTCTTAGCTAAGAAGAATTTCTTTTTTCTACTGCTGTAATTCCCTAAATTAATAGTATCTTCCACATTTTACTATTAGTATTTAGAATTCTTTTATGATATTGATGGAAGATCAATTTATTTGTTTAAGAAATTTATTTATGTTCCTTGCTTATATAGATCATCGTTAGCTAAAGTAACTCTAGGAGTCATCTCTTGTTGCTGTGTGCATACAGAATCCTGCTTTGCCCTCTATTGGAAAATCATGAAATTTGAAGACTAATCTAATCTGAATTATTTTTTTTTCAAATATTATTTAGTTTGAAAAGTTTTTAAACACTCTTTATATTTTCGCAAAAGTTGACCAATGCTTAAATAATAAAAATAAAATAAATTGCTTATTATCATCCAGTATTAATGTAAAAATTAAGTAGATATTATTTTAACTATCTCTTATACATTAAAATTTCATAAGGACTTATCCTACTATTTGGTAAAATATAATCATGAAAACAAAAAAATGTTTTAAATAAAATTATTCCTTTTAAAAAATGAAAAAAATTTGTAGAGAATCATCTTTTGATTCAAAATGTTTTTGTAAAATTTAAAATCCCGAAGGAGATGATGAGTTTTAAGTATATTTATTTGTTGCTAATCCATGATTTTATTGGCTCTTACTCATTTATTAATTAATAGAATATTTTTATTAGAAAATAAAACCTATTTTCTCACCAATTATTCTTACATTTAATAACATAAAAACTAAATAATTTTATTTAGAATTGATTCATGAATATTTTATTTTAACTTACACTATTTTTTTAAAATTTATGAAAACTAAAACAAGTCAGTAACAATTAGCAAATTTATGAAAATTAAAAATATTTTTAGATGTTTTATCAGTTGGAAATGATTAGCTTTAAATTAAGTTTAAATTCTCATAAAAAATATTTGATAAAAAGAAAATGAGTTTATTTATTTTTGATTCAACAATTTATGTTTTGTGGGATTGATTGAATTAATAATGTAATAAATATTGCTTGTCTAAAATATCCATATAAAATTTGATTAAATTTTTTAATATTCAGTAAAGTTGATATCAGTAGAGTATAATAATTTCATAGAAAATCTACTCAAAGAATTTTTGTTGTTGATTTTGACTAATCTATTAAATTCTTGTTTTTAAGGATATTTTTTATAAGATTTGAAAATACTTAATAGGAACTACAAATAGTTATAAACAATATGCTTATAATACACATTTTCAATTACTATAACATTTCATAATAGAGATTAGTCAATTTGCTTGGAGAGTTCATCTAATTTTTTAAATAAAATGGTTATTACATTACTTTTGCTATTTAATTTAA
This sequence comes from Tetrahymena elliotti 4EA, assembly GCA_000231825.2. NCBI lineage: Eukaryota > Ciliophora > Oligohymenophorea > Hymenostomatida > Tetrahymenidae > Tetrahymena > Tetrahymena elliotti. Next base: position 8,752 of record JH720334.1, read on the forward strand.
ATACCTTCATCAATATCATCATTGTCTTTTAAATTTTATGAAGCTTCATCAAGCAAATCAGTGAATCCTTTATCAGTGATTAAATCTATTAAAATAAATTATTTAATTATAATAACATCTTATTCATATTTACCTGATGTTTAACTATTTGTTGGATTAGATGATGTTCCTACTGTTGATGAAGTAATTTTCGTTTTTAAATATTAAATTTCTGCAACATTTTTCTATTCTCTCTTTTTAAAATCAGTAAGTTATCTCATTAATCTGTCGATTTCCTAAATTTTAAAAAATTTTAAGAGATTAATTTCTGTGAAAATATGAAATTTAGCTGCAATTTTAACAAGTATTACTTTTTATTAATCTTTAATCAAAGTATCTTTCTCACTATTAACTTCTTCAACTGGTTTTGGCTTAGGGGTTCTTTCAACTAAAGCTTCTTCATCGCATTGGTCTTCATTAATCTTGTAATGCATATTATTTAATTAAAAATCTAAAAAAGAAGTAAAATTACTCTATTGTATTGCTTGGAAGTACTAGATTTATATCCTTGATTATTTTCTTATTCCTTTTAACGGTAACCTAAGATATATGCAAAAGCGCACATAACTACAATAAAAAATAAAGTTAACAATTCCATCTTTTTATTCAAAATTTTTTTAATTTAATTATTTAGATTGATAAATATTTTGATTAAATTGCTTTTTTAATATTTCTTTTAAAAGATATACCTTAACCAATTAACACAAGTATATCAAAAGCAAGCAAATTAAACAAAAAATCCTAAAACTTAAAAACGTTTTTAATAAATTTCATAAGAAATTTTTGATATCAAATGATCTAATTTTTTATATTAAATTGAAATGAAAGAAGACAAATTTCAAAAATTATATTTTAAGTAACAAAAATTATAGAATATTGTTATTACTTAAAGATGAACATATTTTTAAGTTGTTATTTAAAAACAAATTTACTTCAATCAACATTTAAATACATATCTATAGGGTTTAATTAAGTTTATGCATAATAAATCAAATAAGAGGAAAATAGTTTTTAAAATAATCAAATAAATTGTGTTTTTTTAATTAGAAAAATATTTAAAATAAACTTTAAGAACTATTATTTTACTATTTTTATTAATTTTAAGATGAATCTAAAAATCATTCTTTTTTAACTTATATTTTAGAGTATTTACTTTTCTTTGAAACTTAAGATTAGGTTTTAGAGTTTTTATGAGAATATTTGTAATCTATATAAAAATAGATTATTATAACAAGGAAGAGAATTAATAACTAGATTTGCAAAATTTTTATTAAGAAATTATCATCAACACTTTAAATTAATGGTTCTTATTATAGATTGATTTTATTATTTACTTCTATTTATTTTTTGGAGTTTTCTCTAATCTTTAACTTTTTATTCAAAACTGGGTTCTTTTTTCTTTTTTCTTATTATGATTGTTTTGTTGTATTTAAGTTTGTTTTGTTTGATTCATTTAATTATTATTATTAAATCTGTTTCTCTTGCTAATTTGATATATTTTTATTTATTATATACTAATCTTTACCATAATTATTAAATAAATAAAATCCAAATTCCTAGCCTTTGGTGTTGACTACTTTGTAGTTTTAAATTAATGATTTTTCTAAGGTTAAATTACTCCTAAACTTTGAACTATTTTTTAGGCATTCTTTGTAAAAGAAATCAGAAAAATATTTCACAATAGAAATTTCATTAATTGTAGGTTAATTTGTATTTTGCTAACTCCACTCAAATTGTAGCTTTTCAGGGTGAAATTAAATACCATAAAATGGATATTATTTAGCTTCTGCTATAGCAACAAATTTCTTTCCATTTAAATCAAGGCTGTAGGCTAATGGAATAAATGATTCCTTAAGCAAACCATTCTTAATAAATTTATTAACTTTAAAACCATATTTGTGATTAAAATAAAAAATTTCTTATTAATACTTTATTTATTATTTAAGTTTGAAAGAAATATGCTTAAATAATCGACTTTTTTATGTGTTATTTGGGCTCAAAAAAAATCCCCCAAAATGGTTTTCTCCTTAGAACTAATCTCTTACTTCAGTTTTAGTAAATGATAAAACAAGTAATTCAAATCCTAAGCAAGTTCCCCATACAGGAAAATACTTTCCTTCATTATTTAGCTATTTTGCTATGCTAATTAAATACTCTCCAACTTCTGCAAATTTAGTGAATTCTTTATCACCACTCTCATTATTTCTATACATTAAATTAGCTCCACCTCCAGGAATCACAAGTCCATTTATTTGATACATTTTATTTTTTAAGAAGTTCAAAGAAGAGGTGTACTTAAGAGGAATGATTTTGGCTCCAGTTTATTAGAAATACTACACATAAGAATCATATATGTATGAGAAAGATTAATGATCGTATTTCTAAAATCCAGATGGTAGAGATAAAATTCCTACGATAGGTTGATAAATTTGTTCATCAATATGATTAATATGATTTTACATGCTATTAAGTTTACTTTTCTAATATCCCTTTGACAGCAAAGACATTAAAAGTGTGTAAAAATACAAAATTTAGAAGAACATCTTTCATATTCTTTCAAAAGATATTTAATTACAAAACAAAAAAATATAAGAAACTATTTAATAAATTAAATTTAATTAATTTTATATACTATAGACTTTTTTGTTTTCTTTTTATTTTAAGATCTTTTTTAATCCAATTTCTTTGATGAATAATTTAATATTATTAATTCAAACTGAAATTACTTTCTTGTTTTTGAAATATTAAGTTCATCTTATATTAATTGGTAGGCATTAAATAAAACATTCAATAATTTTTTTACCTCCTGAGGATCTATCTGTTACGAACTTCTGCAATATCACCAATTATTATTTATCTACTATTGGCTGTAATGCCCAAATTTATTTATTTATAATATAATTTAGATTGATAAAAAAAAAATTAAACAAAAATTAAATCTATTTCTTAAAATTATTATTTTATTTTATTCTTGTTATCTTTTTTCTTTCTAATAAAAATCTTCAACTCCCAATTTTTATTTTGTATTTTCTTATTAAATTTGAATTAATATTAATTATGAAATTCATATTAAAATTTCTATTCAATCAATGCTAATGAATTAAATTACAATTAATAATAATAAATTAATTATCAATAAGTGATAAATTTGTTTATTTTTAAATTATTTGGAATTTTATAATATAATTTTTAGGGTTTAATCAATTATCTAGGAAAGTTTAAAAGAAATTTAAAAAAGGAGAAGAATTTCATTTTTTTTGATTTTTAAAATAGAAATTTGATTTTGGTAGACTAATTGATTAGGAAATTCATTGATTTATGATAAAATCTTGAAAGGATTATTGTTTTTTTTTGTTACTAATTTTTAGTAGAAAAATTAAGAATTAAATGAATGAGTTCTGATAAAAGATACTAGTAATTTGGTGGGAAATGAGTATCTGATAAATAATAATACAAAAAATAATAGCGCTCTTATATTTTTTTTGAAATTTATAAGTTCTATTACATTTATTTAAAATATTAAATTATCACTTTTGCATGTATTCAAATTAAATAAAAATAATAATAATAATAAAAAAATCAATTATTGGTAAAAAATTAATTGCAAAAATATACTAAAACTTTGCTAAATTAAATACACATAACTTCTAAATAAGGAATATCAAAATGGAATCTATTTCAAAACTATAAAAACCTATCACTATTAGACAACATAATTAACTATTATTTGTTGATTTATAAAAGAAAGAAGCTTAAATTAAGATTGATACCTTGTGCTAGATTAAATTAAACATTTTTGAATTCTATTTAAAAAGCTTATCTGAAGTTTCTACTCTTAAAATAGAAATAAGTGAAATATACTCTAATCATAAAGATATCAATACAACATTTTATTAAATTCGTGATTTATTATAACTCAAGGTAACAAACGAAATGAAAAAATTAGAAAAAATTAGCATAAAATATTCAATTTAAGATTTATACTCATAAAATATCAAAAAAACTGTTCAATTTATTTAAACTACTTAAAACTCTGCAAAAATAGTTGAGAACTGCGAGGTATAAATTCTATACAAGAAGTCTTTGATCCATATGGATAATATTTTAGAATCAATTAATAAATACTACTTATGCATTGCAGGTTTTATCACTAACTTCAGTTTAAGACTTTTGAGTGATATTGGAAAAGAAAGTTTATTAGGTTTGTCTTAATTATTGCTTTAACTTAAAAATGTAAAGTAGTTCACTTTTTAAATTTCTACTTCTCTTAACTTGAAAACTGATGACAATTTAGGATAATTTATTCAATCTATGATCAATATAATAAAATCTACATAATCATTCATATTTGATATGAAAGATGCTTCTTATTAGCGTGGTGTTATATCTTCAATTACTGAATATCTTAGTCTTCTTATTTCCTAAGGTAGTGAAGATTTGAAGACTGTAGTTATTGATTTAGAAAAGGTTGGATGGACTTTTGAAAGATAAAAGATGATCAAGCCTAATTTTATTTTTGGAATTGCCTCTTTAATGAATAAATGGCCATAAAGCATTGAAAATTTAACTATTAATTTAGATCGTGCATTAAGTTATAATGAAAATATAGTTGGAGATAATGTTAAGCTCTTGTTAGAGGGAATTCATTTAATAATGCCTTAGTTAAAATCTTTTTCTTTAAATTTAGATGGTATTGGATTTAGCATGAATGACTTTTAAATTAACTTTGCTGAAACTCTTTGTACACTCTTTGATAATGCTTAAAAATTGACTGATATTAAATTAAACTTGTAAGGACATTTAGAATTAACTTTAGAATAATGGGCAAGACTTTTCAAAAGCATCGCCAGAGTTCCTTCTCTTCAAAAGTTAGTCTTAGACATTGAAAGATGGAAGAATTTCCATAACGATTTTGATTTCATAGAACAAAGAATGCTTATTAATAATTTTATAGATGACTTATATAAATATCAGAATAATTCCTTAAAACAATTCCACTTCAATATTGATGATTGGATATACTTAGAATCAAATACTGCTGAATATATTTAAAAGCTTATGAAATTCGATTATATAGATGACTTTTAGCTCTTATGGTACAAATCTCATGGCAAAAATAATTTGAAAACACTTGAATTAATATAAACAATGAGCTTAAACAACAAGCAAGAAATATAAAAACTAATTTTACTTAATAAATTAGGAGTAAAGTTATCATAAAATTCATTCTAAGAATTTGAATAAATGCAAAGCGATTACCTTGAAAAGCATGTCAAATATTTCATAAATTTATTCAATAAAATCTCTTAAGACTCCCCAACTTTTTCTAATGTTAAAATGATTGAAGAGTGAATTTTAACTAAAATCATAGAAATACATTACGCATAAATACTAATTAAATGATAATAAAGCTTGTAAATAATACCTTAATAAACCTATTTTTATATTTTATACTTTATTTTGTATTAAATTCTTTTAATATTTTATTCATAAAATAGTTAATCTCTTCATCTTTCTTTCATCATTAATCTTTAATTTAGACATTTTAATAATTAGAGTATTAATATTTTAAAAACTATATTAAATCATTAACAAGGAAGGTAAGTAAACCTTCAAAATAGTAAAAATTTTAAGTTTTTGATAAAATTATCGATAGAAATTATTTTATAAAAATTAAATAAATTCATTATTTTAAAAATAATTTAATATTTAAAATTTTAATAGGAATTGAAAATAAGAAAGATAGTTTGTAAGGAATATCTCTGTGTTGAGTTTGGATTTTGTTAATTATTTGTTTTGTTTTTATTTAGATTTCTCTTTATTTCCACTTATTTATTATTTGAAAGTGAAGTAAGTGTCTCAAAAACCAACAATTTTTTTTAATATTTTTCAAAAATAAAAAATAATAAATAACTTTTTTGAGAATAATTATTTCTGCATTATTTTAATTTAAGTTGTAACTTTATCAATATTTTTCATCACAATTTAGTATTATCTTTTCTCTTTTCATACTTAAAAATGGTATTAAATAGTGCAAGTACTTTTAGAGGAATGAAGCCAAAATTCTCAAAAATAGTATTTTTTGATAAAAATGATTAAAATATAGTGGGAAAAATACACTTATCAGAAATAATTTGGTTTTGTTAGAAAAAAGATTTATCTTGTGATAAAAAGATAATTTTTGTCAGAAAAAGGATTTGAAGAGCTCATATTCCTTTTAACTTTTTGATAATAATTCTTTTATAATTATAAAATTTTCCTATTTTAAAAGCATACCTTGTATTTTATAAATCAATAATTGTTTATTTTTGACTAATTATTATAAAAGTTGAGAGAGTCTCTTGAATAAAAATGTAAATC